>JAWNLW010000284.1:3837500-4000000 GCA_035042075.1 Drosophila macrospina
CTCTTCCACTTCAGTTGACATTGAAGTTAGCAGTTAGCGGCAAGAGAAGTTTTGTTGTTGCGTCTCCAATTCAGAATTCTGATTATGTGACGAGGCAGCGTCAATTGAGAATGATGAATGTGTCGCGTATTTTCATTTATATGCCGCACATGGTCGTCACCAAGCACCAAGAGCATGTGGCAATGTCAGACACACACACACACACATGCATGTCTGTGTGTGTGTGTGTGTGTGTAAATTGAGACATTCCCATTGTAATTCAATAGAAAACTTATGAGTTAACTGCGCCTTAAGTCTATCACGCTTACCTGAACAAAGGTCAACTTATTGACACACATATGCATGCGTATGTATGTGCGTGTGTGTGTGTTTAAGCCAGACAAATTTGACACGATTAGCATACGATTTTGTTTTGCCACTCTGCTCTCTTAAGACCCGGCTTAATGTCAACCTTACGGTTTGTTTTATTCCTGATTTAAGCAACTAAAGCTGATTAATTTCTAGCAGTTGCTTAATGCGTTGTCAGGGGCAAAAGCCCTTAAAACAGTTGCCACAGCTTGCAGTTGCAACATTGTTTCGCTCAGTGTAGCACAAGAGTTGCGCATCATGCTGCGGGCTGCAACATTCTGCGCATGTGCAACCAATTATTAATTGCATATGAATTATGCGGCGTTGTTGTTGTTGCTGTTGTTGCATTCCACCATCGCTGGCTGAGTCAGCAGTTCGCTTGTTGGCTTTGTGGCGCTCCGACAGAATCGACCGACTGGCGCCGACGTCGACAGAGGCGCCGACGTCAACGGCGCGTGTGCCTGCCTCAGATGCATAAGTATCTGTGAGAGTTGCACACTGCTCTTGTGTGGGTGGCTGGTGCTTGCCTCTGCCACGGCCTGTGCCTGACTAGAATCATTTTCTTTCATATTTCTACTACAATTTGTTGTTGCCTACTTGCAACATTGTCTCGCCCTCTTTTTTTTCTCTCATTTTTTCCGTTTTCTTTTGCATTTTTGCTTATTAAATTACAAAACAAACGGCCCACACATAAATAAGCTTGCAACTCGCAGCGGCATTAGACGGAAATGCGCGCATCCTGCCCCCAATGCACAGTTCTTGGCCAGAGCCAAGGCTCACTCAGAGTGTAGACCAGGCTTTAGATGAAAAATTCCTAGCTGCGGCTGCGGCGTCTATAATTAAGCGTGAAATGTTGCTGGCGTTACGCTGCATTCCAGGCAACAGCCCTTTGGCTATATCAAGACAACAGGCAACATGGCAACATGGCAACATGGCAACAGGCAACTTGCAGCGCGCAACACGAGCGCAGCAAAGTCAACTTTTATGGCTCCTTTTTGGTGCCTTGTGCCTTGTGCCTTGTGGCACGTTGCTTGCCGCTTCGTTGCAGCATTCATATTAATTGCAAGTGTCCGCACTTACTTTGCAACATGCTGCAATTAGAATGTTGAGACTGCGTTCCTTGTTGCCTCTTGCCTTCTTCTTCTTCTTCGCCGTTTTTGTTGACGGAAGTCAATTCAAATGAAACCCTTAGGGCCTCAAAGTTGAATGCCCTTTGTAAACTAAAGGAAAAGCGGCTAAAAACGATTGGCAACAAGCAGCAACACTCAGCAACAACTACAGTTTTTACTGGCCAAAATTGATTTCTCATGTTTGGCTGGGATTTTTTGGCCAACAAGCTCGTAATATAAACAAAACAGCAGCAAGCAGGAGGCGAGTAATTAAAATAAATTGCTACCAAATGCTCAGGCCACAACATGTTGCCAGCCTGGCTGACTAACTAGCTAACTTGGCTGACTGCGCTAACTTGGTTAACTTGGCTAACTGACTAACTGGTTCGCTTGCTGTCTTGGTGTTGGCCATCTAACGCCCGATGCATGGCTGTTGATAGAATTTGCACTTTAATTTTGACTACACTTAGCGAAATAAACGTGCACATTCCAATGCCCAAAGGGTTTAGCTGCGGTTGTGAACCGGTTCAAAATGCGGTTAAGCTGAAGTGGTTCAAGCTTATATTTCTTAGATCAGTTGAGCTATATTGCTGTAGTTCTATTATTTAATTTACTTATAATATTTACTTCTGACGTGGTTTGGGTACAGCTCAATAAACCGGTTCAAAAAGTGGTTTAATTGATAATACAGCTGGTTTATTATTATGTATCTTAGAGTAGCTTAGCTTCATAACTCAGAAGTGGAATCTAGTGAATACCTTTATTTATATTACGTTGTTTTAGCATGCCTAGCTTATGCTACAACGTAATAAACCGGTTCAAAAAGTGGTTTAATTGTTAATTCAGCTGGTTTATTATTATATATCTTAGAGTAGTTTAGCTATAGAGATTCCATTTAGTATCTAATTAATCTCTTTAGTTATATTAGCAGGCCTAGACTTTGTTACAACTCAATGAACCGGTTCAAAAAGTGGTTCAGTGACATAACTACAAAAGTATTCCATCTATAACATGACAAATTTGATATTTCTAGAGCTTGTATCTGTCTTTACTTGCTTTCCATAGAATTTATAAGTAATACCTATGATTTTTTGTCAGTGTAGAGCTGCAGTTGTGGCGTTGCTACAGCCCGTGAGCTGAGGTACTGCGGTACTGCGGTACTGCCGCTGCTTGTCGTCTGTTTGCCATCAAATTAAAGCGCTAAATTGTAGTGCGCCTTTTTTCCTGTCTTTCATCACGCATTGGACATTTACCTAGAAGAGTTCCTAGAAGAGTTCCCTCCCCGTCCGTGTCCGTGTCCACGTCCGTGTCCATGTCCAATGTCGATCCGATACGATCCCAGGCAAGCTGTAGCCTCTGCTGTCTACTTCATTAACATATGGGCGGTCGTCGTTTCAGCTATTTGGTGCTGTAAATTACTGATGGACAGCTGCCCGACTGCCGGACTGCCGGACTGTCTTGGCTTGGTCATTGGCAGTGAAATTTTATGATGCTACATTTCCTTTTGGGCCCCGTTGCACCTTTTATGTGCTGTGCAACAAATGCGCGAACATTGCTGGGGCCTGTCCATCAATTAAAGATGCTGGCATACAAAATGTGGCCATAATTTGATTGTTTTGCGCCCCAAAACAGCAGCCAACTGCAGCTAGAAGCTGCCGCCAGTCGCTGACCTGCTTTTTATAGCTACCCCAGCTGCCCCTCGTGTCCAACTCTGCCACTGCTCACTCCACTTGCCAATTACAGCGGCCACAACTAAACTAAACTGAACCGGGCCGAGTCAGGCCCAGTGGAGCCTAGCCAAAAGCCGCCTGCAGCTGCAACGCCGGTGGTCCGGCCAGACACTTGGACGATCTGAGGATGATGGCCTCTAAAACGCGTTCGTTCGCTTCCCAAGTTGGCATCTAAGTGATCTGCAGCAAGCATCGTCTCGCTCTCTGCCTCCTTGGCATATTTTCACTGGAAAAGAAACAGCAAACAAGCACACACACACACACACACACACAGTCAGTCTGTGAGCCATTTGAACCACTTTTGTGTGCAGTGCATTGACCATCAATTGATGCCTCTCCACATCTTTGACATTGGCCAAGACTTGGTGGAAGTCTCTGGTGCATCAGCTTCATGATGCTCATATGGCACTATTGGTTGCCTCACCACCCCACCCCCTCTCCCGTTATGGGCATCGAAAGCAGCTCCACATTCCACATGCGGCCTTGCTAAATACGGTACATTAGCCATAGCAGGGGAAGGGGATAGAGCAGGGGGCTAGCATATACTTATTAGGCTGCCTTCTATTCTGCGGGGAATTCTCAAGATTTGTTGCCTGCTCAACTCAACTTAACTCAACTGAAGTCAAGTAAAGTCAAGTCATTAATTTATCTTCTTCAATTCTTTCTCTCTTTGCAGGTATGTATTCTATTGCCAAACACTTTAAGCCATGTTCACATCGAGTGCAGTTTGAAACAGTAAGCAACATTCACAACATTCACAGCATTCAAATTTAAACTTCGTATCGATTGCATTGTTAACAATGTTGACTTTTGTGGAATTGACTTGTCATAAAGCCAAGTTACATGAGCAACAAAGAAGCTGAAGAAGAAGAGAACAAATCAACTTGTTAACAAAGATATCTTGCCTTGGCTCGTGTCAACAGGCCACTGCCAATGCAAATTTATCCAAGCCAACGATACCCAGCGGCTTATTTATGAAGCTCATTAGCAGCTAGAGCGAGAGACACAGAGAGAGAGAGAGAGAGAGAGAGAGGGAGAGATTGGTGAAGAGGCAGTTGTAGAGAGATGGAGATAGAGCTCTGTTGAGTCTGTGCCGTTACCAAGAAGTCAAGTCCAGTGCGTATCTAGTGTCAATATGGTTAAACTGTCTCTCAGTCTCGCTGTCTGCCTGTCTCGCTGTCTGTCTGTGTGCCTGTCTCACTGCTTGTTGCACCTTTTAGACTTTTGGCCTTCAAAAGTGCAGTTTTGTTGACGTGGCCAGCTCTGATGAACTGTCAGCTTGTGCGCTTTAGACTGGGCTAACAGCACTACAGTACACAAAGTACAGACAGGCTGGCCGTATCAGAGTCTCAGTGTCAGTCGCAGTTGCTCACCCACGTTGTCTATCTCTGCCTGTTTGCCTTATGCAATCGCTGATCCACATTTTTTATTTTTGTGGGCCCTGGCAATCAATCAAGCGCCAAAGCCAAAACGAAATAAAAATCAGTTCAGAAACTGTGGCTGAGAGTTGGAAACATTGACAGACATTTCCTGCCCATTGCTGTGGCTTTCGCTTTCCGCCAGATGCGTATTTGATATGGCTAAATCGATTTGAACAGCTCAACCACACACACACACTGCAACTTTCAACCGCAGCAGTTGAAACGTTGACAATGTCCACACAGAATCCACACAATCTCATCTCGCCGCGCACCTGGATCTACCTCGTCTGGCTGTGGCAGGCGTGGGCGGCCCTTGTCGAGGTCAAAATGCAGCTGCTTACCACAGTAAAAAAAGGTGGCTAAGAGCTGCGCTTTTAAGCGGCTAATTAAACGCTGGCTGTCTTACATAATGCCTTGGATTGTGTATGTCTTTATCAGCGCTAACAAATAACAAGCCTTTTGACCAAATGCGGCACAATGCGGCATGTTGCATGTTGCAAATTTCACCCGAAAATGCTAGCCTTAAAAAGCCCTTGAACTGGAACTGGTCATGGCCATGTCTGACTATCTGCAGTCCATACTTGGCACCGCCAATACCAACAACAACAACAGCAACAACAACAACAGCAGGAGCAACAACAACAGCAACAACAACAGCAACAACAACAACAGCAACAACAACAACAATTGCATTAGCATTAGCCTAAGGCCAACAGCCTGCGTCTGCTTCCGCGCCTTCAATCTTTTGGCCAAAATGCCAGCGAAATTAGTTTCTTTTTCTGTTGCAAAAATGTTGCAAGCATTTTATTTATATTTTGTATTTGTTGTTGTTGCTATTTTTAGCAATATTTTTCACACTTTTATGCGTTTCTCGGCACGTTTGCAATTCATCAGGCGAACAGACGCAGTTGCTGCCACATTTTGTTGCTGCTGCTGTTGTTGCTGCTGTTGTTGTTCTCGCTGTTTATGGCTCAGGGGCAGGGTCTGCTACTCAGTTATATTCCTGTTTCAAATGCCAGAGTCACGCAGTTCAGTTCGTCATGTCAAAGTCAACGATGGACTCTGCATTGCCATACAGTCAAGTTCTTGTTCTACTCTGTAAACATAGCCTTAGCACAGGGTATACACGACTGACAACTGCAAGTTGTTATTAGTTGTTGTTTGTTCTTTTTTTTCAATGTCTATTAAACATTAACAACTTCATAAACTGATTGTTAATATAATGAATTTCCATTTAATTTTCTGTCTTTTGTATGTAAATAAAATTTTTAATTAACTTTTGTTGCTATATTTTGTTATAGAGTAACATTTCTTTGCTTTATTTCAAATTAGTAGAGAAGAGAATATGTCAAGTAATCAAAATGTATTCATTTGATAACATGATTAATCGATTACTTAAGTAAATTTATCTGATTTAAAGCTATAATTTGGAGTAGCTGATAATGTCAGTGTAAGCTGCGTAATTATATAAATTAAAATTAAAATAAATTTGTATTAATTTATTATTATTTAATTTATTTAGAATTATCATCATTAATCATATTATGAATTTGTATTAATTTATTATAATTTTGTTGAAATTATTATAAATTTTTATTTAGTTATTATAATTATAATAAATTAAATGATAATAAATTTGTATTAATTTATTATTTATGATTAAACTTTCATTGCAATTATTCTAAATTAATCATATGATGAATTTATATTAATTTATTATAATTTTGTTGAAATTATTATAAATCTGTACTAATTTAATATAATTTTATTGATTTATAATCATTATTATTATTATTGATTATAATTAATAGACATTTAAATAACACACACATTTATTAGGGTATTCAACGCTATTAAATCTACATAAGCAGCACTGTTGCCAACATTTGTACAGGGTAACTGCTAGTTGTTCAGCTGTCAGTCAGGCACATGCTTTCGTATTCTGCTGACGACACTCGAGACTCCTTCGGGCTGAAGTGCAAAGTGCAAGCCGACGGCAACAATATGCAGCTGCTGTTGCTGTTGTTGTTGTTGTTGTTTTGTTGCTGCTGCTGCTGCCGCTGCGTGACTGCAAGTGTCGCATGCCTCAAGTGGCCTCCTCGACGCTGTTGCAGTTGCGATTTGGAGTTGGAGTCGGAGGCGGGTTAATTTAGAAGCAGCTGCCTGGAGCTTGGCTGGCAACGTTTTATGAGATTTAAGCACTCTGGCCTGGGACGCTTAATGGATTTCTGGCCATGGAATTTAGCACGTAGCTTGGTGGAAAACTAATATGCTAGCGAGGAGGTTTAAGGCCCATTTGGCCTGGTAGGCCTGGTAGGCCTCTGTTGCCTGCAACACATCGTCTTGGCCCGGCTGCGTGACATTTATGGCTTCGTCTCGTCTGGGGCCAGCGCAACTTGTCCGTTTGTTCATTTGTCCAGCTTTGTGGGGTTGTCCAGCTTTGTGGGGTTGTCCAGCTGTCCAGTTGTCCAGCTGTCGCGTTGTCGGTTTGTCGTTTGTTCACGTGTAAATATGAACAAGATTTATAACTTTTTGGGGCCGTCTGACTTTGGATTTGCTTTTGTCTTTGTCTTTGGCACTAGTGACATTTTTCCTAGATTTTTGTTTGCTGCCGCTTAAAAGGATTTCACTTTTTCGCTGGAATTTAGCAAAGACTGCTCCCAAAAGCAACCCGTGCCCCTTTGTTCCCCCCTAGCGTATCTACCTCTGCGTAGCACCTAAGTGTCTGTGATCCAGGCGATCTGGCGTTGTCTAAAAATAAAGGAAGTTTACCAACGCTGGGGGAGCTGATCTTCAAGAACTTCCAATGTTTACGAGTCTGCGAAATTGTGCGTCCATTTTGCTTAGTTATAAACTGTTCGCAGTCTTCCTCTTTAAATGGCAGTTAAAAGGCAGATGCAATAAAATATATTACATTTATAAGATTGTGAAAGATATTTATAAATATATTTAATTTAAATATATTCATCTATCAGTAGTGAGTAGCAGATACTTCAAGGTTTTTTAAAGATAGTTTCATATAGAAGAATATTAAATAGAGTTTGTATAATGTTTCAGCTTAGCAATGATTGCTTAGAAATATGAAATTGAGTTGTGGAAATGCATTAATTGATACTTAAGAATACTTGTAGTTAATTATTGATTTATTTTATTTAGTTTATTTATGTATTTAATATACTTTATTTATTATTTGTATTTATTTTATTAATATTTTGTATTTTATATATTTTTTACTTAATTTATATTATTTATTGTATTTTCTTTATTTATTTTTTGTCTTTTATATATATTTTTTAGTTTATTATTAGTTTATTTATTAATTTTATTTACTTTATTCATTTTATTTATATTATTTACTTTATTCTACATATTCTACATATTATATTTTATTTAGTTTATTTATTTTTTTATATTTAATATATTTTATTTAGTTTATTTATATTATTTATTGTAGTTACTTTATTCATTTTATTGATTTTAGTTAATATCTTCTATTTATATTATGTATTTTCATTATTATTTGATTTATATAACTTTATTTATTTGATATATTTTATTTAGTTTATTAATAAATAATTTATTTTATTTATTTTATTTACTTTATTTATTTTATTTATTCTATTTAGTTAATTTCTTCTATTTTTTATGTTTTTTATTTAATTCATTTTATTAACTTTATTTATTTTATTTATGTTATTTACTGCAGACACAACTTATAGAGTCTGCAATTTATTTAAACATATTGGTTAACAATCAGTTTGCTTTAACTTTAGTTTACATTTACAACACTTTGACAGTTTTACTGTTTGTCTGTTAACAATTTGTTATTTGTTCCGATTAGTGTATAAACATATTCGACTTCTCAGTGACTTCCGTTCATCCGTTCTGTTTTGTTGCTGAGGTGTTGGCAGCATCCGCAATAAAAAATTGAGTTATATATAGTTGAAATGTTGTACATGAGAACAAGCATGGGAGCTGCTGCCTCCGTCTCTCTCTCTCGCTCTCTTTCATTCGCTCTCCCTCTCTCTCTCTGTGATTCTGTTTGTATTTTCTGTGCTCAAATTTGTTTATAGCCCTTGCTTCCGTTTTGCCCATGCAATGTTATCTTACTTTTAGCTAAATTAAAGCCATATTAAGAGTGCAGGTGTTGCCATTAAATGGGAAACATTAACTGAATTGTTAGCGTTTTATAATCAACATTTTAATTTGTAAGCAATCAACAGAGCTGCAACTTGTCGTTTGGTCTCTTATCAGTGTAAGCTGTGTGTGTGTGTGTGTGTGTGTGTATGTGTGTGTGAGTGTTTATGTTGTTTAAGCGCATTTTGCGACACATTGAATAACATTTTTAATGGCAATTGCGAAATGCGTGCCGAAAAGGCCAAGTTAAAAGCGTTGATTTGGCTTAACACACGTTTGCGCTGATAACTGCGTATGGCAATGGGTTTTTAATGATCCAACAAAGCAACGATGTGTGGTGCTTAATACTTGCCACTGGTCATTTCCCTAAACATGGCCAATGGCGCCACAAACCAGACTAAATGAAATGCCGATTAAAATATCAATTGTGTGCTCGTGTGTGTGTGTGTGTGTGTGTCTGTGTTAGTGTGTGTGCCTTGGCCAGACGACGCCACCGTACAAAATCTACTAAGCGCATTAATATAATGCTATCAGCAGCTGGCCAAGTCGCTCGACGTTGTTGCCTAGCTGTTGGCCAAGGTGCGTGCCAGTCGCTGTGGCAAGAGCGTAGAAGGAAAGGTAGAGAGAGAGAGAGAGAGAAAGAGAGATGGCAGCAGACGGCAGACAACAGCAGCAATCGATTTAGTTGTCATCGCAATCGATTGCGATCGCCAACTGGGAGGACTTTCCCTGCAACATTCGCATAATTCAATGTCACAATTGCAAACTTACGAGAGACTTATAAATCAGCACTTACGCTTACAGCTTGTCAACACCTTCTGCTGACCTTTTGGTGACGCTGGTAACGCTGGCAACGCTGCTTTAGGCGGCTATTTTTAGCCAAAAACGAACAAAAATAAGCTCGCATAATCTTTTGCCAGCCATCGAGCTGCAGTTTCTGTCTCAGACTCTGTCTCAGTCTCTGTCTCAGTCGCAATCTCTGTCTCAGACTTTGCGTCTCGCGCATTATGAAATTGTGTCAGCTGTGCCATAAATTGCGCACTTTAAACGGGCCAGGACGGCCGATAGCATCGACTCTGACACCTGAAGCCGCCGCGAGACACAACACAACAAAACACACACAGCTGACAAAAGGGCCGCAGCGTGCAACAAAAATGTGGCAAGCAGCATAAGATGTGCCTGTATGTGTGTGTGTTTGCTAAATGAAACCAAAAGCTGGCAGCCAAGTCTCAATGTCCCGGCAATGGCTTAAAGCCAGCTTGCTGCGGCTACTTTGCTACAACAACAACAACAAAATTACGAAATGCGTTTCATTGTCTTCAGTGACAATGCGACAAAGCGACATGCAAATTTGTTGCATATTTCTCGCTCAGTTGCCAGCTAGTTTTATTGCTATTGCTGCCAGATCCGTTGCCTGATTGCCAGTGGGTCTTAGCCAGGGCTTAGCACCGCGTATCGCACATAAAAATGTCAACTCAAATTATGCCATAAAATTGATTAAAGTAATCACTGCTAATCCGTAATACTACTACTCAAAGGCAGCAGCAAGCACAGCAGCTGCTGTCGAGAGATTCTTGGGTTTAGGTTTTATCAGCACATTGATTAATAATCCAGAAAGTTCTGGCATGGCAATGAAATCAATGTAATTGTAATCAGCAATGTTTAGGCATTCCCAGAGTATTTGAGAGTTGAGCATGTGAATTAAAGCTTCTTTTGGCCCCTTCCTAGACGCTACCATAGACTGTTACCTGTTTTCCTGACTGTCCCATTCACATTGACGTCCCACGGCTGAGGCAATTAAGTAAAAACTGCAGACTGCTAACTGCTAACTGCAAGAAACGCTATTGCCACCAAAAGTGGGTCAGAGAGGCAGCTGGATGATCTCGGTGGCGTCAAGAGGTTCGTCAGTGGTTGTTGTTGTTGTTGCTGCTGCTGCTGCGACCCACGCATGCGCAGCTTTCAAATTAAACAACAACAAACACAATGATGAAAAATTAAATGTACAAATCATGTTTACGACTTGTCGTCAGTCTGTCGAGACAGACAAGCAGACAAACCGACAACTGACTGTGCCATCAGTCTATCAGTTTAGTTAGTCTGTCTGTCTGCCTGTCTGTCTGTCTGTCTGTCAGTTTGTCAGTCAGCTGTCTGTGGGCGTGGCACGCAAGCAAAACTAATTGTTGTTTCGTGGCAACTGCAACAGGCCCGGCTAAAACTGTTGCCAACAACATTTAGCCGGCTCCACATTGACACCGTTTGCAATTAGAAGAAAAAGCGGCCCGTTGGCTACTGTGCAAGTGTATTAGAGGCTGCCAATGATGCTGCCAATGACGATGACGATGCTAATGCTGGAGTCTTAATAGCTGAAAACCAGTTGCCGGCTGCCAGCTTCCCAACTACCCAACTTCCCAGCATCCCAGCCTCCCAACCCCCAACTCTCTCAATTGCCAACAGCTCGCTGTATCCTCAGTCTAAAAGTTAATTGCCTGATTTGCTTAGCCGCCAGTCGAAGCGGCATAGTTTTCTAGCAAAACTGTGGGCAGTTCTCTGAGCTGTTAGGCAAATGTGCTAAAAGATTATGCTTTTCGATTAGACACGCTTATAAGTCACTTAACCGAATGGTCGACTCCGAAGAAGAGAATGTGCCAAAGGAGCTGAAATTGCTAGTGATAGGTCTAAGAAACCGAGGGGAATGGGAATAGAACAGCTGGAAAGGGGGAAAAAACAGGCTAGAATATTATTGCAAATAAATACATAATAATATTAGAATAAATGGATATAAAATTCAACTTAAGATCAATAATAAATAAAAGGAAAATCAAGCAACGCTTAAGATAAGTCAAGTCAAAGAAAGACGTGTTTGTAGCATAGGAAAATGCATTAGAAATCGCATTAAATATTATGATTTCCCTGTAGTCTTTGCTCATAAAAAACTGCTCTAGTTGTGACTTAATCTCCTGTGCGTATGTTGACCATTGTGGACTGTCTAACGATCGTGTCGCAGCAACGCATAATTCTTGTTTAGATATTTGCCATAATTTTCTAGCGTAAAATGCAATAATATGTTAAGGCCGGCGAGTTGATGTATTGAGTTGTTTAGCCGCAGGACGCGAGCAACAAGCAAAGGCAGCAAAGGCACAAGAAGCGAACGCGGCCCAGAAGAACAGAACGCAGCGATCAGTCAAGGCAACAAGTCTTGAGACTTGGTATACAAACCTGGTGTGGTGTCCACAGCGCATGTTCTCTGGCCTGCCGGCTAAGTTTGAGTTTGAGCTTGAGTTTCAGTTTGAGTTGCAGTTTGGAATTTGAGTTTGCCGCATAAATAAGTAGGTTACCTGCCTTGTCTGTCCCGCCGTCTGGGGGTCTGCCTGCTGGCCTGACATGTGAATTGATATGCCAACGCAACGTGGCAGCAGTCGCAGCAGTTGCAGCAGTCTCAAGCGACGCTCTAGTCACCAACACCAACACCACCAACAGCAACAGCACAGCACAGCACCACCAGAGATGGCAATGGCCAAGAGTTTTGCAAAGGGGGCAGCATACAACTGGCAACAGTGGACGTGCAATTGGCATGGGGCATGTGGCATGTGGCATGGGGCATGGGGCATGGGGCACGATGATCATTCCGCAGTTTTGCTCATCATTTCTCACAAATAGTTCAATTAATCAAAATACCTTATACCACTGCGAGTTTAATAACATTATTCACAACGTAACACAAGAAACACACACACACACGCGTGCACACAGTTGATATATAAATTATAGCTCATGCCAGTCCAGTCAATCGTCAATAACTATAATGATTGCTCTTGTATCCCATTCCCATGTGCACTAAGACAACAAAAGACTGCAAATTGCATAAATCAGCGCGAGGAATGCAGATCATGATCAACGGCTTTTGCATATTTAATTGAGGTGCCACAAATCTGTTGAGTCTATTACAAATAATTTATATTCTATTGAAGCATAATAAAGCTGTTGTAATTCATTCGTATTGACTCAATTGAAAGAGAAGGAATTGGATTAGGAAAGTGCTTTCCAAAGACTTTAGACTGGAAGTATTTACTTACCAACTTATGAAGCATCTTCTAATGATAGATCTACTTCCTAAGCCTCATCGATAGCTATTAACATTACATACTGAATTAAGTTAGTTTTTAAATGTTATTTCTTAATTATTTTAAAATTAATTGCTGCGTTCTGCAGTCAAATTCAGCTTCAGAATATATGCAATACTTGTTGTTGTAATGGCTGCGAGAAGTGCACGAAAGCGAATGCAAAATACAATAACAATTTCGTATATTTCATTGCTTATCTTCAGTCTTCTTTGCCAAAGCTTCCAGCTCGGCAACAACACTTTCATATGTATGTTTTTGTTGTTGCATTACTCCGAGAATGCAGCTGCAGCCGCCATGTATTGTTGTTGCTGTGCTCGCTGTCGACGAAGCTACGAAGCAGAGAAAAGCAAGTTGCGCAAAATAACGGAGTGTGTTATGAGTTCGCTGAGCTGCCGATTTGCAATGTCTAAATAAAGTTACTAAGCATACTACTAAGCATATAAGTAGATGTTTAATTACTTGGAATTTCCCTTTATCTTTAATTAATATATTTATTAATTTACTTTTATATGCATTTACACAAAGCAATTGCGTCAAATAGTTAATTCCTTTATAAGCTGTTGTATATTTGAAATAGGCGCATTTTTGGCACTCGATACTTAGTTATGTATGTATGTGTGAGCTGCTTATGTATATACACATGTATGTATGTATGTGTGATCTGCTTACGCTAATGGTTCTATAGCAAAAAGAAATGATGTGGCTTTTATGTAAATGAAATACAATAAAAAGAAATGTTATATAGAAATGTTCTTTACGTTCAATTAACTTATATATAAATATATATATGTATGTACATATATTGCTAGAAGATATTGCGATTATAAATAAAAAAAGTCTCAGTAAATGCAGAGAATGCGATATCAGAAGAGGATACGATCTTTATATGTATATTCAGTAGCAAAATCTTGACTTGACTCTATGCACTCAAACAATAACTCAACTCTATCGATATCCATCTATTTTTACAGGCAGCACCACAGAGTTGGCACCTTCGCTGTTGGGTTTTTATGACACTCTGACAAACAGCTTGGCCGCTGGCGGTGGTGCGACAAGCAACAAGACTGAAGTCCATACAGCGTCAGCAGGCGAGTCAACACCTAAGCGCAGCAACAGTAACTGCAGCAGCGCAAGCAGCAGCAGCAGCAAAAGCAGCGCAAGCAACACAAGCAACATCAGCAGCGACAATCACTCGGGCAGCTACACACTCGACTCGCAGGCAAACTCCCACTTGGTGGCACCACCGACACCGCTGGTGGTTGCTGGTCTGCGTGATGAGGCTGATGGCGTGCAGCTGAGTCGGTTGGTGCAGCGGCGTCAGGAGCTGGGCAGCAGTCACAGTATTGCCTCGAGTGGCAGTGGCAACGGCAACGGCAACAGCAACAGCAGCTCTCGGCGTGGCAACAACATTCGTGTGCTTTCGCCGAATGTGCAACGGATCATCACACATGCCGACGCTGTGCCCGTAAATGCAGTGGACATTGATGCACTGCAGCAGCCATCGTTTCTGCCTCTGCAACGCAGTCCGACACCAGGACGTTATGGCCACAAGCCCGCAACTGGAACAGCGACACCTGCGAAATTGAAGCTGTCCCATTTCCCGCTCTCCAAGATCACGGGCAAGCTGTCAACACAATCGGGCAGCGATTTGGTGTCCACTTTCGATGCCAACAGCGAGTACAGCTGTCGAAAGACTACTACGTCCGTGGATGAGGATAAGACGCCGACCAACAAGGCGGCACCTGGCACCCCATTTCATTTTGAGGGTCAACCGTTTGGCAAATTGAAATTGCCTCGCTACGAATCGCAGCAGAGCATCAAACTGATTGAAATGGAGCAGCTGGCGGTGACCAGCGCAAAGCTAGCAGCGCCCTCAGCACCGCCAAGGCATAAGGAATTCGTGGTAGCCAGTGAGCCGCTGAGTCCCGAGCCATTTGTGGACACCATTAACTTTGATTTGGTGGCCCAGCACATCGAACAGTTAACGCTAAGCGATCTCGATCTGGGTGAGCTGGAGGAGCATACAGGAGCACCACTGGTGGAGGCCATCAACAAGCCTTTGATTGGCAAGCCATTGGTGCGCAGCGTGTCTGCTCCTCGCGCCAGCTCCAACAGCTCCAGCTCCACATCTCCACTTCAGACTTATGCGCGCACCAAGCTCAAGAGCCAGAGCCTGATCAACAATGGCAAGGCGAGCACGCTCGGTGGTGGCATGCCACTACGATTGCCCACAGCCGAGCAGCTGGCCGAACTGGAGGAAGCCAACAAGCTGTCGGCCGAGAGTCTGGACACCTTGACAGATATAAAACCGAAGTTTGCGGCGCGATTAAGTGAATTGACGCGTCTCAACAATCGCCCATTGTCATCCTCTTCCATCTGCTCCACATCGTCCAGCTCCAGCTCGGGCTCCGATCAACTGCTGAATGGCAAACTGGCGGCCACCTCGTACCTGGCCAGCGTCGAGAGTTTGGCCGAGAGTGAGAATGAGCTGGGCGATCCTCATCATCATCATCAATCCCATACGTCTGCTATGAGCGTGCTGGAACGCGCATGCCTGGAAATCGTGGACTCGGAGCGCAGCTTCGTTGAGGATCTTGGTCAGGTTATCAAGGGGTGCGTATTCATTTATTATTTATCTTTTATTTATTTACTCATTTGTTTATTTATTAATTTATTTATTTATGTATTTAATTGTTTATTTATTTATTCATTAAAATACAAATTAATAATATGATGTATAAGAAATATATAATGTTAAATATGAAAGACGAAACAGACTAATCATTCAAACTCCTCTCCCTCTCTATCTTTCGCTCTCTTTAACTCTCTTTGTTCTGCTTTCCAGTTATCTGCTGGACTGGAAAGAGCGCGCATGTCTGCGACTGGACGAATTGCAAATTCTCTTTGCGAACATTGAAGAGATTTACGAATTCAACTCGATGCTGCTGCAGCAGCTAATCAACTCTAGCATGGAACCGGGCAAAATAGCCAAATGTTTTATTAATCTACGTGAACGTTTTGATGTGTACACAACCTATTGGTAAGCCGAAAATAAAGGGTATTCATTAGGGAAGAGGTTTCTGTAAAGTAATGTTATTAAATGTAGAATTTAAGTATTATTTTCTTAATATAAACGTTAAGAGTCTGAGCATAGTTAGTTTCAGTGCTTTGAAGGTAGAGACAAAGTTGCAAATGTCCACCTTAAATGGTAGCGTGTCTGCAAATCCCAGGAGATCCCCGACAAAGGTTTAGAACTGTTCTATTTAGTGAACAAAGAATACTCAAAAATAATTTCGAAATAAACTTTCTCAAGTGCCAGCGATCGGTGCTTTGGCGTGTCTGCCAAATCTCTGATATGCTGGCCAAGAACGGTTAACGGGCTGACCAAAAATGATCTCGATAGCAGCTGCTGTTAGCCAGCAGCGGGACACGAACATTGATTTTGGCTCTGACGTTGGCGATGGCGTCTTTGGCAGTCCAGGCACGCCATGCTCCATGTTCCATTTAAACGCTGACATTTCGCTCTGCTCCGCTGTCGCTGTCAATTTGAAGTCAACTGCAAACTGCGAGCTGCTGATGGTCGCAGTTTGATTTGTCGCCCCAACTGACAGCTGAGCATATATCATGAAGTCGGAGTCCAAGCCAAAGAGTCAAAGCCAGCGTCGAGTGAAGTTTAGGTCCTCCTACAGTTGATTTTAAATTCAAATTTCATGTGCGCTTGATGAAGAGCTCAACATTTTTTTTGGTGCCCATAAATCAGCAGCTTTATTACATTGTCTGTGTGTGTGTGTGTGTGTGTGTGTGCGTGTGTGTTCATTTCTTTTGTCTTACAGCACAAGCTACCCGGAAGCCATCTCGCTGTTGACCAAACTGCTGCAGGCGAAGCACACGAATTCGCTGCTTGCCTCCACGCAGAAGCTGCTGCAACATCGCCTGCCCCTTGGCTCGTATCTGCTGAAACCGGTGCAACGCATACTCAAGTACCATTTGCTGCTGGACGTAAGTGGCCATCCTGATTGTCTATGTTGTTGTTGTTGACCTCTCTTCTGTTGCAGAGCCTGCGCAAGCATTGCGATGTCAAGGAGGTGGCCGAGGCGTATGCCATAATGCGCCAGGTGGCCCACAATATTGATCAGGTCAAGAGGAAGCAGGAGCAACAGAGTCGCGTCAAGGAGCTATCTGGCATACTGGACGGCTGGATGGGACCCGGTGAGTTAAGCATTTCCCAGAACTTCAACACAATCCACAATCTCCAATCTTATCGCACACTCACACAACAACAACTTGAACTTGTCATCTTAGATCTCAGCGTGCTGCGTGAGCTGAGGCACGAGGGTCTGCTGATGGAGCAGCACAACAAGCCGCGCCAGGTGCTGCTCTTTGAGACGATGCTCATCATAACCAAGCAGAAGGAGGACGGTCGTCTGCAGTTCAAGAGCCTCATAACAGTAAGCCGCCACCGCCAAACACTATGTCAATCCCAGCAAGCATCGCTCACAACTCTTGACTCACTCTCTCCCTCTCTCTTCCTCTCTCTTCCTCTCTCTCCCTCTCTCTTTCTCTCTCTCTCTCTCTTCCTCTCTCTCCCTCTCTCTCTCCCTCTCTCTTTCTCTCTCTTTCTCCATCTCTGCAGCAAAAGAACCTTATGCTCAGCGAACATTTGCCGGGTGAGCCGACCAGCTTCTATGTCATACCCTTCGATGAGCCACGCAATCAAATCAAACTGACGGCCAGGAATCGTGACCAGAAGCGAATCTGGACGCAGCACATTAAAGGTGTTATGCTCGAGGAGCTCGATATACCCACGCGAGCCAAGGAACTTGTCTACCAGCTGGGCAACGAGGAAGGTGAGCGTCCGACACAGCAGACAGTCAGACAGACAGACAGACAGACAGACAGACAGACAGACAGACAGATAGACAGACAGACACTGACAAGAGACAAGCTTTTTGCATAGCTTTGACATACGCCAAGTGTGTGTTTGTGTGTGCTTTGTTGTTGCTTTGTTTGATTTAGTTTCGTTTGTTGGTGGCAACGACCAAAACACAACAATTTCAATTTGGAAAGGAATAGATGATGAAGTAGTTATAGTTATGCGGGCATTGCTTGCCTGCACAGCTCGACACTGAAAGAAATGCGCAGACAGTACGTGAAAATGCACAGAGCTTAGAGCTTTTAAAGCTTATGCATACAAAGCACAATCATTACAAGTTGAATAGTAAGTAAGTATTAAGAATAGTTGATGAAGTAGTTATAGTTAGTTAATAGTTAATAGAGCTTAAAAAGCACAGAGCGCAAAGCTTTCAAAGTTCACGAATATTGTAAAGGCTGAAGTAGTTATAGCTAGACAAGAGCTCATGAATACAAAGCATAACAATTTCCAGTTTGAATGAAATAGATGATGAAGTAGTTACAGTTAGTTAAAAGAACTCTACACTGAAAGAAATCCCCATGACTGCGACATACATTGACAGGCAGGCAGAGCTTAATAAGCACAGAGCGCAGAGCTTTCAAAATTCACGAATATTGTAAAGGCTGAAGTAGTTATAACTAGACAGTGTTGATGAAGTAGTTACAGTTAGTTAAAAGAACTCTACACTGAAAGAAATCCAACACATAGAGCTTTAAAAGCTTATGTATACAAAGCACAAATCATTACAAGTTGGAAAGGAATACTTGATAAAGTAGTTATAGTTAGTTAGTATTATAATACAACATAAACAGTTTCAGCTATAAGCTGTAAGTGACCCTGTTTTCTGACAGTGTAGCTGCAGCTCACCGGCTCCAGAGTGAGCCTCAAGTGACATAATCACACATAGAGCAAATAATGTTTCGTTATTTTCATAGTTGTCTTCTTTGTGGCCAAAAAATCGTGCCATATTTGCGTTTGACAGCGACGAGTTGATTTATGTGTGTTTCTCAGATTTTGTTGTGCATTTTAATTGTATGCAGGCATGTTTTGGGCACAACTGTACACAAGTGAATTTGATTTGTTTGTTTTGGTCGCCAGCAGACAGTTAAATGTTAATTGGTTAAGGTGTCGTCTTGTGTGTGTGTGTGTGTAACTAACTTATAGTTATATTAATTTTAATTGGCTTTCTATGTAATTGTTGCTGTTAATTTAACATTGAGTATTTTGTATTTACTACATCTATTTTTGCTATATGTTTACCGTTGTAGTACTACCAGTGATGCATTCTAAAACTAAACCACCCAAACCAAACAAGAAAAGAAAACTTTAATTAGTTTTAAGGCGTTCCTAAGGCTAAACACCAGAGACTGAACTAAGCGCTACCACATCCCCCCTTCTACCCATTCTCCTTCCACAATAAAAACAAACAAATAAAACCAAAAAAAAAAAATACAAAGAAAACAAAATCAAAATAAATCAATAAATAACACAAATGCTATTCAAAATATTAACTATAATTGATTGTTAGTGCAATTAACTTGCTATCGTTATCGTAATCGTAATCGTAATCGCATATAATGCAATCGTAATCGTATTTAGTAATTTTGTGGTATATTTGACGGCGCTGGCATAGACTAATTAAGCCTGCAATTTCCGCAGTCGCAGTCTAGTAAGTATCTTCAGTTATCAATTTATCCCGTTAACGCTTGTTCTTTTGGTTTGTGTTTGAAATTGGCTTAATGCTCCACTGGTTTGTGTGTCCAGCATGATCGCATCTTAACCCACATTAACACATTCGCTCTCCAAACTAATCCAAATCCCATTAAATAACTCAAGGACAGCTCAAGGTAGCCTAATTTGACACTCAAAGCATGTGATTGGCTCTGTTTAAGAGAGTAGATCAAGGAGCTAATAAAATTCGTATTTATTTGTGAGAAAAGTCTCTTTTATTAATTATAATATTTAAATTTTTATTAGATTTGTGCTAACGCTTTATTAATTCTACAACAAAATTAGCTTAAAGGCAGAAAAGAGCTGTCGGACAGCAGAGTGAGAAAGAGCAGAGATGTAGAGTGAGAAAGAGCAGAGATGTAGAGTGAGAGAAATAGTAATAATAATAAAAATGATAATAATAATAATAATAATAATAATAATAATAGTAATAATAATAAAATAATAATAATAATAATAATAATTATAATAATAATAATAATAATAAAAATCATAATAATAATAATAATAATAATAATAATAATAATAAAAAAATAATAATAATAATAATAAAAATAAATAAATAATAATATCATAATACTTCTCTTGAAGCGCTTAATAAACTAATTAAATTTATCTTTAGAAATTAATCAGATTAATATTGTAGAAATATTACAGAGACTTTGACTGATTTTGCAATTGCATTTTTGATTTGAATAAGTTTAATTGAATACATTTTTAACTACCAGTTTAATCCATAAATTAGTGAGGCTTTCAAAGCCTACACCTGTCAAATGCTCTTATTCACTTGAAGCTAGTGTCATTGAATTGTAAATCCCTGCAACTTTTCACTGCACTTGCTTGCCTCTACTGATCCTTGAGTGATCATAATGATGTTGCTACGTTTGCTAGTGCTTAGAATCTTGCTGGTGTTTGTCCACAGTAACGTTCAGTCGTTCATCTTCAGCATTTGCTTGCATTTTGCCTTGTACACTCGTACCTCTTGTTGGCCCAGTGTCTAATAGTTGAAGAATTCTCTCTTTGCGCAGATCGCACGCCCGATCGCAGCACGTGGAAGTGGAGCCTGCACTCGAGCAGCAACTCGACGCCAACGTATTTGGAGCGGAGGAACGCGTGTCGGCGCAGCGAGATACGTCAGCGTAACTCCAAGTTCAAGAGGAAGACTGTGAGCAACTCCAGTTCCTTTGACAGCTTTAACGAATCGCTGGAACAGCAGCAACAGGACGATGCTGTTAAGCCCGCCAAGCCGCTGTCCCGCAACAATAGTCTGGATGATACGGCACTTCAGAAGCTGGCAGCTGCAGTCCGTTATCGCAGTGGCAAGCGGGATTCGACGGATGCCAAGGCAAGTCCCAGCAAGGAGCACTGCAAGTGTGTGGAGCAGGAGCAGTGCTTGTGTATTCTACGTGACACGCGTAGTCGAACCAAGTCACAGAGTCCAGTATTCAGCTACAAGGCACTCAAGGAACGCAGCAAATCTGTGCCGCGCATTGGAGACTTCAGTCTGGATGAGCGACCGGAGGCGGATGATGACAGCGCCGCCTCATTGCGTGGCAGCAAGCCCGATCTGAGCGAGCGCAAGGCAAAGGGCAAGGGCTTCTTTGAGGTCAAGCAGTACAACCATAAGACGATGCCCAAGCGAATTGCGACGCTCAAGAAGCAGCGTTTCAGCAGGAAGGAGAGCTGCTCCAAGTTCTACATGGATCTCAGTGAGTTTGATAGCACTGTACTGAAGATAACGGAGTCGACTGAGGACTTGGAACTGGCCGAGGAGGCACAGGAGACGCCCGACGTTATGGATCAATCACAGCGAGAGTATTACGCCGATCAAGCAGAGATCACATCGCTGTCGCCGGCTGAGAAATCGAAGCGAGATGCAGAGATTGTGTTGGATCTGCTCAAGAACAACAAGGAGTTCGAGCGTATCTACAACAAGAACAAGCAGCAGAAGCAGCGACGGGACAGCAGTCAAGCTGGTACGCCGCTGAGTCCACTTAGTCCTTCACAGGAAGGACCTCCATTGCCGCCACGTCCGCCGTCGCGCTCTCCGCCGCCGCTGGAGACAGAGCAGGACCAGGAGCAGGCACAGGGGGAAGAACAGGAGGAACCCATCTATGAAACCTTGCTGCGCAATGTCCATGTGCCCTTCAAATTCTCGCCCGTGCTGGGACGTGCCAAGTCCGTGCAATACTTCAAGCCACGCGAAAAGCGCCCTCCTGCCCCTAGACCCGAATCGGACTATGTTACCTTGGTCTACTCACCGGAGGGTGTGCTGCAGCGTGTTGGGGAGGACGAAGTGCAGCAGCGGGACAGCAGCAGCTCTGAATCCAGCTCTGGTTCGACGCTCAAACGTGACAGCCAAACGACTGTCATTAATCTTAGCCTGGAGTCCACAGGGTCAACAGAACGTGACATCGACCAGAGTGATGCCCTCTATGCCCGTCCCATACCAAAGAACCTAATGAAACGCCTGCTGAGCAATGGCAGCCCTGGCAGCCCCGTCAACAAGGCAACCCTGGAGAATGTAAGCCACTCGGAGATCTCATTGCTGCCGCGGGCGCTCAAATCTATTGATAATCTGAGCATGGCCTTTGGACGCAGCAATCGTCCGCCGGAGCGAAGAGTCTCCGATGTGAGTGAAATGTGCCGCCAGAGCATATTGCATCGCCAGGGCAGCGAGGCTGTGGGTGAGCGCATGGCACATGTGGACTATGCGGATCCCAAGACGCTCTTCAGCATCATTGCCAGCTCGGAGGCATCTCTGCAACGCGACTCCGTCTTCTCCCTGACCTCCTCATCCTGCACGTCAAGTGACAGCATGTGTGAACAGCAGCGTAAGCGATCCGCTGCTGAGCTGCCCTCGTCCAGCTTTGAGTACGAGCAGCATGTGGAGGATAGTTTGGAGAATGATTTTCGGGATTCGGCAATCTACAGTGATGACAACAATGAGAAACGCAGCGTTGACTATGAACTGAAAAGGCCTCGCAGTCCACCACCGCCACCGCCTACAGGTGGTTGTGGTTTCCAGCGTCATGTTCCTCCGCAGATTGCGCCAAAGCCGACAAAGGCGGCCCTGCAAGAACTGCTAAGCCAACATCCGGGCACAATTCTGTGTCCACCGCATCTCAGCCAGGCAGCATCGCGCAGCTGGGTGCTACAACAGATTGAGAATTTCAACAAGTAGATGGGCAGAGCAATCGCTAATCACCAATCGCCATTCGCTAATCGCCAGTTGCCAATTGCCATATATTTGTAATTCCTTTTGTATTTTTTTGTATATACATCATTGTAAATTATACATATTTTATACAGTGTATTTTTACCTTTCTTTGATCTAGCTAATTAGTTATAAATTATATATATATTATACATTTATATACTTATATTTGTAATCAATTGTTTTGTAATGCCTTAGTCCGTAGTCGCATAATCGAAAAAGTCACTTAATAAAAGTCCAATATATACCTATAACTGAAAAGAAAGTCATGTTTTATTCATACTAGAAAATGAACCGCCTGAAGATAAAACATTTTAATTAGTTTAAATATGTTAACATTAATTATTTGTATAAATACTTCGATTTCAAGTTCAATTCATATCTCTATGCAAAAGCCTTGCCTGCACTACGTCAACGTGTCGTCATCTACCGGCGTCTGCAAAACGAATTGCACTTGCGCCCTCTGTTAATTCGAAAATGTACTATAATTACAGTACAGTTCGTCACCTATCCAATACAGCTACCACTACATTCTCACCCTAGTTAACAACCTTTAAAATGTAATATAATTTGTTCACCGAAAGTGGAACGCAATTGTTTTCTGAACGTTGAAAATATTGAACCAATATCTATACAGATATTTTGACTGTATTGTAAACGTAAATATTCTATTTTAGGAGAGATTATTGATAAATCTTTGATAAATCGGGTAAGATAATATAAAAAAATAAATAATGGTAGAGAAGTTGTGAATTTATTGGCAACATAAGCAAAAATAAATTCAATTTGATCATTTGTTGGCTAATAAATAATCGAGTTTACACAAACAATACCAAACACTTGAGCTCTGAGCCACATTGTTTGTGCCTGGGGGCTATAACCTTGAAAAACTTGGGAAGTGGGAAGCGAAAGAACTCAATCACACGGAGTGAAACATGTGCATAAATGTTTAAACAATTGTGAAATTGTTAAACCGTTACCGAATAAAAAGCTCTCTTGCTATAAAGCTGTCATTTCTTCAGCTCTGCAATCAATCTTGTCTGGAACAGCGAAATGTGCAGATAAATTAAATTTCCTTCAATATTTTGCGATATGAAACTACTGCTTCGAAGTCGACGTGCAGCCAGAAAGGCTCAAGACGATAAACCGAACTCTTTGGAGTCCACAACAACAGCGAGATCGAGAGTACTAACAGTTGTTCCAGGTCAAGAGGTCACAGCTCATGTCAGTGCCAAGCTAATCACAGCAACTGAACGACAACAAAAAGTGAGAGCAAATGCCGATCAGATTACGGGAACTATTTGAAATGCGGTTTATAGTTGATAAGTTAATTACACACATACATATACATGTACAATCAGTATAAGTATGTTTAGAATAAAGTAAAACTAGTTTCAGCAATAATATATTGGGAATTGCCAGTGTTGGGGTTTTCCAATTAAGAAAACTCATTAATTGCACTGATAGAGGAAATATAAAAGTGTAATTAATAAACAACTATAAAGATGAACTTGTTATGTATATTTCTTTGTAGTTTTTTGATAATAAAATGCAATTGAGACTTTAAAGTTTATTATTGAATGTACTTTGTTTATATAAATACTTAATTTTTAAACACTTAAGCCTAGATCGTTGGTTCTTAACTATTGCATGAGATGTCTCGGGTGTAAATAGTGGGAGCCGGGATCATCGTCCTGCTGGTAAATGGCACTCATAACTATTAGCATGCTGACCACGGAGATGACGCTTACGACGAAGCTTAGACCACGTTTACAATCCCACATTGTGGCTATAATTATTATTATTACTTATTAGATTTGTAAAGACAGCAATACTGTCTGTGTGCACTTATCAATCGCAAGAACTCAACTAACTGAGCAGAGCTCTGGGTTTAAGACTTTTATTGCAATCGGGAACACGGATCGCTCCGTTGTGTGTTTTGCCCAGATGGCGAGAGACAGCTTCAGAGATTTGAGGAGAAAACCCAACATTCTGATCAAATCAAGTCGCTAATCTCTCTATCGCTCGTGATCGTGATTTTGCAGCTCTGCAGTTGAACCGCGTCTCAGTTTCTCAGTTGTTCAGTTTCTCAGTTTCAAGTCAAACGCTTGACAGTCATACAAAGTTGGGTTCGTTTCACTCACTTATTTTTGGCATCCGAGAGATACGTGAGGTGACTCTTAAGTCGGGGACAAGTCAAGATTTGCTGCGCAAAATTACAATAGCTTCTGAGTGTCGTCACTCTCGTCTCGTCTCATTTACGTTGCAATTCGATTAGATTTGTTTAGTTCGAACAGCATTTGAACTGCGAATTGCATTAAATACTCTTGCCTAACAGAATTTAATTTACATTTAAAAAGTAGCTATACCTATGTTTAACAAGGAGCATTACTAACTATATTGATATGGTCTCCTGCAACTGGGCAAGGCGCTGGGCATTCGTGAGTTTCCAGGTGACGCAGGATAAGGAAGTAATGAAGAAGCCAATTCCTAGGAGCAGTTCCTATTAGTCAGACATTCAGTTCACTCAGAGAGGATTGGGAAGCACTTACCCATGAGTAGCACGGCCTCGGATGTGTCATCCTGCCACGCCTTCGATACCACACAGAGCAGGATAAAGCCACTGAGCAGACAGAAGGAGCCAATGAGGACAGCTAATGTTATCAGAATGATGACTGGATCCGGTTCGTTGAGCGTCTTGTAAGGGAAGAGCTGCTGCCAAAGCGATCTCTTCTTCAACCCGTTGCTGGGGGCACTGAAAGAGATCTCCGCTTATAGGAATTGCCTATCGAATATACCAATCAAGTTACGGACCAGGACTCTGCATAGGTGGGAAGAATGGGCGCACTTCTGTGCTCCATGACGTCGTTCTTTGTACTGATCTTTGGGGTAGTCTGCGAACTACTTTCAAGTGAAGACAAACACATGGGAATGTCGCGTGTCTGGAAGAATGTAGGTTGGGGTGCATTGGCGGTATTTATAGATGCATAGGAAGTGGCAGATTGGGGCAGACTGAGAGTGCCGGCAACGGAACTAAACAGTCGAGGCGTTGCTGCACAATGATTCTATTTTTATACCCTGTTTAGTTATGCCTGGCTGCTGAATGCTCTCAGCAAGTTCAATGCTCTCCCAACTGAAGAAGAAACTGAAGAGAAGCTGAAATATAAAATGTTCCAATGGACTACAAAATAAATAGACATATGTACACTTATGTCGGTTAATCTTTATTTAAGATATTTCAGATTATATTTCTTATTATATCAATCACAATCTACAATGGCTTAGCCTCAGATTGCTGTCCGATTACTCGGGTTATCCATGGTATAAAGCTGCCGACATTTGTGTAGACTCCTACGCTACTTGTAGTACAGCTAGTGGTTCCAAATGAGGTGATGCCAAACTGCACGAAGCGTTGCTTTCCCAGATACTCGACGGGCTTGCTCATTGGGCTTCCAGATGTGCCGCGGCACAAGATGCCATTCATATAGGAGCAAAATTGGCTTTTCTCAATTGTGATGCCACGCAAAGCTTGTGAACAATTCTGGGGATTGATATGTTTGAGTTCTGTTTCTCGGAGTATATTCAGGTCCTTTGATTGGTCGTCATAACCCCATCCAGTTAGAAACATACTTTCCAGAGATTCGACTTGCTGTTGCAGTGCTGCATTTATTGGCAAGCAGATTGGACTGATGCCATCTAAATAGATTCAATTTCGCAATTTAATGTCTTTGTCGATTGTTAATTGTTAATTGATTAATCAGCTTACCTTTAAACTCAACTTTTCGGGCGAGCTGCACTAGTGCAATATCATTGGCCCCAATTGGACCCTTGTAGTCTTCGTGTATAACGACTCTTTCGACATCAACATCCTCAATGGGGGGATGACATTTCCTTTCAGTCTCATAGGCTCTGCAATCTGAATCCGTTGATTGGTCGTGCTCACGTAAACGCACCGATTTGCTGTGATAACGAGGAAAATTATTAATTATTTAGTTGAGACAACTACTTTAAGATATAACTTACACTGTATGATTTTGAATACAGTGGGCAGCGGTTAAAACAAATCCTGTGAATCAAATTGCAGTTGATTTAGTTATAGATTAAATACGATTAAATATACTAGCATATAGATTGTGCAGTTGACTTACGATCAGTAATAAGTGTTCCTATACATGCAAAGCGGTCTTTCTCATTAATGTGAAGTTTGAGCAATGTCATCCAAGGCCTAGAGCCAAGCCGAACTTCGTTATTAGGCTGAATGAAATCATTTTCGTTAAAGACACCACAATTCTGTTGTTCCAATATATGCAATCCAGCCTGATTTGGCTCTGTTTTTGTATAACATTCAATTGAATTCTATTTGGCAACTGGTTTGTTTATAAACTTACCCTCAGCAGTCCCAATCGCGATGAGAGCCACACAGATTAGAAGTAGAACCGACTTCATATTGCACGAACACTTTGAGAGCGACTACTGTATTCGAACAGCTGTAGCTGTAATTTATAGCTACTGAGTCGCCAGAGGTCGCAGATAATGAATTTTAATTAGTTTAAATATATTAACATAAATTATAAAGCAACCAGAACCGATTTCAAGTTCAATTCATATCTCTAGGCAGTAGACTGGACTACATTGACCCTTCACTGTGTCGTCATCTGCTGGCGACAGCCAAACGAAGTGAAACTGCGCCCTCTGTCAACTCGAATATGTACTATAATTACAATACAGTTCGTCACATAGCGAGTTCAGCTACCACTACATTCTTTACATTGTATTAGTCTATTCAGCAACCTCTTGCTAAATACATTATTAATTTGCTCACCAAATGTGGATCGCAATGCCTCGCTCTACATAAGTATAAACAAGAAGGCGAGACAAATTTAGATCTGCAATTATAATTATAGATTATAGACTTATAAAAACAGTTATGATAATGATATATATGAATAGCGAAATTGTTAATAAGTAATATTCATGACACAGTGAATTGGCAACATATGATACAAGCAAATTCAATTTAATCATTTGTTGACAAATAATTAATCGAGTTTACACAAACAATACCAAACACTTGAGTTCTGAGCCACATTGTTTGTGACAGGGGGCTATAACCTTGAAAAGCCTGGAAGTGGGAGTTGTCAGCATTCTCAGAACAATAGTTGAAATAACTCAATCATACGGAGTGCGGCTGAAATCTGCTGTGATCGATCAGGAAACATGTGCATAAATGTTTAAACAATTGCTCAATTGCTATAAAGCTACCATTTCTTTAGCTCTGCAATCAGTCTCGTCTGGGATAGCAGACAACTGAAATTTCCTTCAATAATTTGCGATATGAAACTACTGCTTCGAAGTCGACGTGCAGCCAGAAAGGCTCAAGACGATAAACCGAACTTTTTGGAGTC
Source organism: Drosophila macrospina (assembly GCA_035042075.1). Lineage (NCBI taxonomy): Eukaryota > Metazoa > Arthropoda > Insecta > Diptera > Drosophilidae > Drosophila > Drosophila macrospina. The sequence continues at coordinate 3,865,632 of JAWNLW010000284.1, forward strand.
CACAACAACAGCGAAATCGAGAGTAATAACAGTTGTTCCAGGTCAAGAGGTCACAGCCAAGCTAATCACAGCAACTGAACGACAACAAAAAGTGAGAGCAAATGCCGATCAGATTACGGGAACTATTTGAAATGCAGTTTCCAGTTGATAAGTTAATTACACACATACATATACATGTACAATCAGTATAAGTATGTTTAGAATAAAGTAAAACTAGTTTCAGCAATAATATATTGGGAATTGCCAGTGTTGGGGTTTTCCAATTAAGAAAACTAATTAATTGCACTGATAGAGGAAATATAAAAGTGTAATTAATAAACAACTATAAAGATGAACTTGTTATGTATATTTCTTTGTAGTTTTTTGATAATAAAATGCAATTGAGACTTTAAAGTTTATTATTGAATGTACTTTGTTTATATAAATACTTAATTTGTAAACACTTAAGCCTAGATCGTTGGTTCTTCACTATTGCATGAGATGTCTCAGGTGTAAATAGTGGGAGCCGGGATCATCGTCCTGCTGGTAAATGGCACTCATAATTATTAGCATGCTGACCACGGAGATGGCGCTTACGACGAAGCTTAGACCACGTTTACAATCCTACATTGTGGCTATAATTATTATTATTACTTATTAGATTTGTAAAGACAACAATACTGTCTGTGTGCACTTATCAATCGTAAGAACTCATCAAACTGAGCAGATCTCTGGGTTCAAAGACCTTTATTCCAAAGGAGTCTGACGCCATCTGCGAAAAACAAACAACGGAACGATTCGGGATCCCGGGATCGTTCCGTTCTGTGTTTTGCTCAGATGGCGAGAGACAGCTTCAGAGATTTTGGGAGAAACCCAAATATTCTGATCAAATCAAGTCGCTAATCTCTCGTGCCCTGCAGTTGAACCGCGTCTCAGTTGTTCAGCTTATCAGTTTCAAGTCAAACGCTTGACAGTCATACAAATTTGGGTTCGTTTCACTCACTTATTTTTGGCATCCGAGAGATACGTGAGGTGACTCTTAAGTCGGGGACAAGTCAAGATTTGCTGCGCAAAATTACAATAGCTTCTGAGTGTCGTCACTCTCGTCTCGTCTCATTTACGTTGCAATTCGATTAGATTTGTTTAGTTCGAATAGTATTTGAACTGTGATTAAACGGGACATAAATTGCTTTCTATGAATCTATCAAAACTGTTAGTTATTGCATTTTAATTGATACATGCAATTAGTTGCACTCACCTCACGTATCGTTGAAAATTTGTTGTGTGGCATAAATTTGAGATTCTGTCTAGAAAACGCTGTGGCAGCTGCAACATTTGCAGCATTTGCAACGCAGGAACCAACAGCAACTGCTTCAGCTGTGTCATCTCGTAGTTGTAGTTGAAGTAGTAGTTGCTGTGTTGTGACTCCTTTGAAGATTCGCCTCACACTGAGCTCAAGTCCGTATGATTCTCAGGTAAGTCACCCTAACCAGGTAGCTCAGTTCAGTTCAAACTGAGACCCATGCAAGGGAGGGGAAGGTCAGTGAGGTAGGTTTCAATCTGCTTCCGTACTCTCACTTCCTGTTCCTAAGAATTCTTAAGAATTGCATTTGTCGTTGCGAATTTCGTTTACATGTAAAAATTAGTTAAATCACTCTATTTTGTAGTACTTTTAATAAATACTTAACGAGTAGCATTACTAACTATATTGAAATGGTCTCCTGCAACTGGGCAATGCGCTGGGCATTCGTGAGTTTCCAGGTGACGCAGGATAAGGAAGTAATGAAGAAGCCAATTCCTAGGAGCAGTTCCTATTAGTCAGACATTCAGTTCACTCAGAGAGGATTGGGAAGCACTTACCCATGAGTAGCACGGCCTCGGATGTGTCATTCTGCCACGCCTTCGATACCACACAGAGCAGGATAAAGCCACTGAGCAGACAGAAGGAGCCAATGAGGACAGCTAATGTTATCAGAATGATGACTGGATCCGGTTCGTTGAGCGTCTTGTAAGGGAAGAGCTGCTGCCAAAGCGATCTCTTCTTCAACCCGTTGCTGGGAGCACTGTAAAGAGATCTCCGCTTATAGGAATTGCCTATCGAATATACCAATCAAGTTACGGACCAGGACTCTGCATAGGTGGGAAGAATGGGCGCACTTCTGTGCTCCATGACGTCGTTCTTTGTACTGATCTTTGGGGTAGTCTGCGAACTACTTTCAAGTGAAGACAAACACATGGGAATGTCGCGTGTCTGGAAGAATGTAGGTTGGGGTGCATTGGCGGTATTTATAGATGCATAGGAAGTGGCAGATTGGGGCAGACTGAGAGTGCCGGCAACGGAACTAAACAGTCGAGGCGTTGCTGCACAATGATTCTATTTTTATACCCTGTTTAGTTATGCCTGGCTGCTGAATGCTCTCAGCAAGTTCAATGCTCTCCCAACTGAAGAAGAAACTGAAGAGAAGCAGGAATAGAAAATGTTCCAATGGACTACAAAATAGAATTAGCTTGCAAGCATCGAACTAATATCTTTACAATCGAACTAATATCTTTACAATCGAATCTACTCGGTTGCGTTTTTATAGGGAATCCAAGCAATGTAGCTACTACTTTACTCGTAATCTCTCTGCTTGTTACAGTTCAAAGAACGCGCCTTGACCTTGATCAAGTGTTTGCCTGTCTACCAGTGCGTACATGCGAATTAAAAACGGGTGAATCATTAGCAAGATTATCAGTATTCAAGTTCAGTTTGATAGCAGAGAGTTTGGCAAATTTCCAAGTTAGACTTTCCCATTTGATCAACGATTTCATGAATTGACTGTGGGAAGACTTTATACTCGTCACTCGTAGAGAACAAGGAGAACAGGAAGAAGGATAAGAACGAGAGAAGAGATGCGAGTAATACTGATAAACTTAGTGAGCTTAAGGGGCATGCTGCAAGTGTACGGACAGCTGTCAATGCGGCAATAAACAATTATCAACATTGTTGCACTCAGCGCAGGCGATTCACAGCACATTATTGCCACATGAGAAAGACTTTCAATTCGTAGCCCAAGCAACTCTCAAGACAGCGAAGGAAAATAGGAGGGAGGGTGTTGGGGGGTACGTCTGCAGTAGAGTGGCATGCGGCATGTCGTCGCCTTAGTTACATTGTAAAACGTTTTATTGTCGCTGGCAGCTGGCGACGATTTGTTGCTGCCCCCAACTACATTATGGCTGCTGCCACGGCTTCTGCTCCAACTCTTGCCAGCTCCCTGGTAAGGTGTTTGCCGGCGGCACGACGCTTACTTGACGACAACTGTTATGCTTATCGGATGCTTTGTGAATACGAATTTGGTCAATGATGTTGCATGGGGGGTGGCTGCTGCTTTGCCTCTTAAGGGTGGAACGGAGATGGAGTTAGAGTTGGAGTTGGAGGTGGAGGTGGGGGTGGCAAATTGCTGTCGATTGTACTCGTAAGTTACTTTGGGCGTAGGTGCCAACTGCCTTAAAGCCACTCACAAAGTTTGCCCATAAGATAGACTTAACTGGAGTAACAAACACAACAAAATTGAACTCGACTTGCAAATACCTGCACTCAATCAAGGCAAACCCTATCTTAGCTTGCTCTAGCTAATTGTTAAAAGTCACTTCATTTTACTTAAATATGATCAACTAAAGAATGTTAAATAAGTATGGGTATACCCGGTGTGTTCTATGAACCGTCCGGGTATTATACATATAACGAAAAAAATAAAATGGCCAGCGGCAAATGGACAAACTTCAGTGTGATTAAATCGGCTGGCTGTGACGGGGGAGGGGTCGTTTGGATTGCGGATAAGAAAGGAAGGGGGTAAGGGAAATGGCTACGCTGGAAATCTTATCGTCGCACAAGAACTCGTTTCATTTTAGTGCCGCAATCAGCGCTGCTCACTTGCAATGGCCGGGCAAATATTTTACTTTTACTCTTTCGCCTCAGTTAAGTTGCCCTTGCTGTAGGGAAAGGGGAACAGTGGAAGGTAGGGGTTGGCTAATGCGATGCGGAAAGTGTGCCACAAGCATAAAGCGCCAAAAGACGCTGACAACGAAATCAAACACAAAAGGGAATAAGGCAACAGAGACAGCGACAAGTGCTGCGTGGCTGAGGGACGGGGGAGAGGTGGGGACAGTCCAGCTGCCAACAAAGTTAAAATTAAATTAGCGTATTTCTTTTTTTTTATTTTCTTACTGGCTGCCGTCCGGCAAAGGTATCCGTATCCGTCTACTTTCGTCTGCTCCTCGTTGCCCTTCTCCTGCTTTACTCTACTCTTTCTCTTTCGCTCACGCGATGTCAGTGTCACTGGCGCTACTTAGCCAAATTAAAATGGCCGAGAACTTTTCTTTTTTAGCAACTCGCATTTATGCTTGTTTAAGCAAATGCCGTGTTATCACTCGACTCTGGCTCCAGATTCAGCTCCAGCTACAGATACAGCTAGAGTTCCAGGTTGAGGCCCTTCTCAATTTCTCTCTCCGTCTCCGTCTCCATCTTCATCTCCATCTCCGTCTGTGTCTGCTTCTGTTTCTGTGTCTGCATCTTTGGCTGGAGTCGAAAGGATAATGCGCGTAATTGTTGTCCGTGCCTGGCAATTGGCATAAAAAGTGCGGCCATAAAAACTGTAAGCTTTAGTCCCGCATTTTGCATCGCGATACCCTGCATACCCTTGAACACAATTGGGAATTTGCGACATGAATTTCACTGAAAAATATAATCGATTTATCTGAAATTCTCACATAAACAACTTGTTATTCATTATGCTTAATAAGCTGAATCTATAAATAATTGGCCTTTTTATTATTCATTTTGTATTTGTTTGCGTTTGACATGTGGCATGTGGCATGTGGCACTTTAATCAATTCACAGCGGACAAATGCACATTCAGACTGTACCAAGAGCAGCTGGAAATTTGTTTGCCCAAGTGCTACAACTTTCGCTCTCTTTATTCGCCACTCGACACATATCCGTCAATCCCTGAGCCCCTGCTCCCCAGCTCTCCTGCTCAACTGCTTCCTTGTTTCACCGCCTCCTCCCGCCTGCACCACTTGGTCAATGCAGATGCTCTGTTAAAGTCATCATCAGACTGAGCAAACATTCTAGTCGAGTGAGCTCGATATGTGGCTTCTGCTCAGAGTTGAATATTCTTATGCATTACGCAAATGTCCATGGAAGCTTTCAACTTATGCATTTCTAAATACTATGATTATGCATGTACTTAACCTTTAATTTGAGTTTGTTTCCATTGGGAATTGAGCAATAATTGTTAATTGGAACTAATATTTATACTTTTATATTATTTATATTTACTCATTTATAGTAAATATCATGACAACAAAATCCAAAAGATTGCATTGCGCTCCTTGCTGAGTGGGCATTACCAAGATGTAGATAGATAAACTGAGAGAGAACACAATATTTCAATTATTATTGGCATCTCCTCTCTTCGTTTACCTTGACAGCAAGCTTAGTTCCAATTGTTTACTATTTAATAATGCAATAATGATATTGCAATTATGATGAACGTCTCACGCTTGTGTCGTCAAGGTTTTTTAAGGCGATCAACAACAAAGGCAGTCCCCATCCCTCTCCCTTTCCAACACTTTTTACTTTTACGAAGCTCTCTTGAGTTTGCCATCTCCATTTCACATATTCTGATACCATATATGTTCTTTATAATGCTCTTACAAAACTCTCTCGAATATGCTATCTCCCTTACTCATATTCTGCTGCCATAAGTGTTCATTATATGTATATTTGCATCTGATGTGCTTAAGTCTTGCATGCAAGAGAGAGAAACTAATATGTGCGTGTGTGAGCGCGCACAGAACGCCTCGCAGCTAACGGAAACTGCGAGCACAAAAGAGAGATGAACGGTGAGCAAAGAGCGCCTTTGCTGTCATAACATTACGGCGTTGCCGTTTTTGAAAAACACATGGAGGATAAATCTTCAACAATTCTTATGTACATTATCTATACTCTTCTCTTCCACCAATTAAGATTGAAGTCTTAGGACGCGAAAGATATTTCAATTGACCATAAAGAACATGCCAAAAAGTAGAATCGAATCCGTTTTACTTAGCTCTAACTGAATTGTTTCTGAAAAACGCTTTAAGGCAAGTGTGTTATTTCCATTTAAAATGTGATTTATTCGTTTGAGAGTTCCATCAATTCACGTTGTCTTGCAAAATTGTCAAGTAAGTGGGTGATTCACACACACACACACACACATACACACACAAGCACGCACACACTTAGACATATGGTACATCAAAAATATTGCCATAAAATATGTCAAGACAAGCTCAAAATATACCACAAGCTATGCATATGAAGAGTTGCGAGCGCAGAGCTTTGGCAGCTGAGTGACATCGATTGACATATGCAGACCAGAATGAAACCGAGGAATATGGAGAGGAGCAAGCCGAGACACAGGACCGGGACAAGAAAGCAGCTGAAGGAGCCGGAAGTAGGAACACAGGCAGGATAATGAAAAATATTTCCATATTGCAAATAAAGTCATTTTAGCTGGCAAGCCAACAGAAGACGAGACATGGCAAGACAAGGCAGTCGTAGTGCTAACCCTTGTCAAAAATCATGAACATTGTTAGCCCTTGCCGCTGCCCTTGCCACTGCCACTGCCACTGCCTCTGACTTGGCTTTACCGTTACCTCTAGCTGTGCCAGGCCACCTGAGCATCTGAGCACCTGAGCACCTTGTTTTTGCAGCAAAAGCAGAGCATATTTCAATTTACGAAGACAGAGCCGTAGATGGAGCCACAGCTATCTTGGCAGTTGCCGAAAAGTCGTCTATGCGCGAGGGTTTCCCGTTATAAAATAAGTTAGAAAATGTTTTTGTATAATTATATTGCATTGTCGCTTACATTTGAAGCAGCCCTCGCTGATGGCAAGCTTAGGCAAAGTCTTGTGTGTTTGTTGCTGCTTTGTCCGTGCTAAAAGTTTATGCAAATTCATTTCAAGTTTGCGCCCGGATAGCTGCATCATCGTCCATGCCTCCGCTCCCACAACCTTGTCCTCAATCTCATTCTCATTCTCATCCTTGGCATCATCATCATCATCATCATCTCAACAACATTATCTGATGCCTGATGTCTTGCTTAGTTTGAGGTTGAGCGACCTTAAGCCACTGAGGCTAGTGAGCGTTCATGTTGACGTTGCTCCATTGCATAACATTTTGGGCGCATTGCCATGGACATCGACAAGAAGTTGTTGTTGCTATTGTTGTTGTTGTTATTGTTGTTGTTGCTGTTGTTGCTGTTGTTGCTGTTGTTGTTGTAGTTGCTGCTGCTGCCGTTTGTTGACCGTAAGTGTCGGCATTCGCATTATTACAATTATTACGTTGATGTGCACAGCTTCACTTTGCGGCTGGGCGTCGTGTGGCATGTGGCATGTGGCATGGCGTCGAATCACGAGTTGCCGAACTCTGCTCTATGTGCTCTGTTTACTCTGTTCAGCGTCCGGCTGCAGCCTGTTTGCATATTTGCGGTCAGGTATGCGGTTGCAAGAGTCAGTTCGCTGTTTGTTATAGCGCTGTTGCTGTTGCTGCTTCTGTTGTTGCTGCTGCTGCTGCCGCTGCCTTGTTGAGTGCACTTCACTGCACTGTCCATTGTTGTGCAACGTGCCGTATACGCAATTTGCCATATTGGTCAATATTTTGCCAAGTTACGCGCAATTTCGTGGTCGAGGCATCCATTAGCTTTGAGCCAACACTATTGGCATTAAAGACACTGCAAGAAATACTGTAGCAAATGCCACTCAATTGCAATGCACTTCACTCACAATTAGTTGTAGTAGACTCTGTCCAGGCAGGTTGACAGCTTTTGCAGCTCACTTTGTTTAATTAATGACAGCTTTGGCGAATGCAAACATGGAAACAGCATTCATGCATCAATATGGCTGACTTTTAATTACGAGTGGCTGGCGGAGAGTGAGGCAGAGTGGGGCAGAGTGGGACAGAGTGGTGCAGTGGTGCCTAGGAGGCCAGCAAAGTTTTGACTGGCACAAACAATAGCCAGGCACTTGAGACTTGTTTTCTTTGTTTCATGTGCACCCAAGCGCCTTCGCCTCCCACCTCCGCCTTCTCCACCGTCACCGTCTCCGTCTCCATCTCCGTTGCACGTGCAACCCTTTGCAGCCACTGTGGGAAACTTGATTAAATTTTACTCCGTCTCACAATCAGTGGCACTTGAGAAGCTCCAAGCATAAACCACGCTCGTTTAATTTCAACTCAAAGTCTAAGCAGTAACAAGAGCCAATTCAATAAAAATTAAAAAAGAAGCGAAGCCAAGGATGTAAGCGGATGTGGGAGCCAAAAGGACGTAGCAATCACAGGCAAGAGCGGCGCAAATAAACTTGAAGAAAATTAAAAGTGGCAACCGAGCTGTGGACCCCCAAAACCCAACCCAGGGCCATAACCAGAGCCCAGCCACAGCCGGAGTTCGACTCAGAGTCAGAGTCAGAGTAAGACTCAGTGTCAGAGTCAGAGAGAGAGAGAGAGAGAGAGAGAGAGAGAGAGAGAGAGAGAGAGAGAGAGAGAGAGAGAGAGAGAGAGAGAGAGAGAGAGAGAGAGAGTGAGAGCGAGAACCACAGCAAGGAGCAAACTCAACGCAAGTTTTCTAGCAAGTTTTTGGGTGAGGGACGGGAAGTAGCTGGGGAAGAGGAAACGTATCGACTTAATTGAACAAATCGCAGTAAACGAGCCGTAAATTTTTAATATGTTTCGGTTTGCGTAAATAAAAGCTGACTTCACAAACTTCTTTGGACTTGTGTCCTAAATCAAATGGAAATGCGATGAAGGACCAACTGCAAATTAATAAATTAAATCAAGAAACAAAACGACATTACAACGAACGCAAATCCATTTAATTAACAGATATTCGACCCTTCCCCTTCGCCATCCCCCTCTCCATCATCCATCCGCCACTACATTCGTTTCACGTACCCACCCCTTTCTCCTAGGGGCACATCTACTTAATTACTTGTGGCGGCTGTTGTGGCTACATTTTGACTGATTAAAACGCAAAGCAAATCCGAAGTCCAACCAGGTTTTCTCAACTTTAAGCTTTGACATTTTGACAGAGGAAGCGGATCCCAAGGGGTCGGGGGATTGCAGGAAAAATATTTTCTTTGCTCAGTGTAGCGCAAGTCGATGTGTCTGGACCCAACCCTTGCTGCCGTATTTGCTCTCATTTAGCTGTTGGCCAAGTCGAGGCTTCAAGTGTTAATTCAACCAGCTGCCCAGACATTTGCGACGAGACAGTGAGTTAGTCTATCTGTTTGGGGCAGACAGTCGAGCTTTGTTTTTTGTTTTGCATTGCAGACATCTTAGACAACGGCTTAGGCTTTGGCCTAGACCGGGTTTGAGTTAACGTCAGTTTCAATCAAATGCTTCCATTTCGGGCGAGAAAAACTGAACTGAGCAGGCATTTCCCTCGAGATCAAGCATTATACTTTATTTAATAAGGATAACATTTATTACAACTTTTGTTAAGCTTAAAATCCTTTCAAATATAAAATACATTTAAATTTTATACCCTATCCTTGGAGCTTTAATAGGTCTGAGCAAATATATTTCATAAATATAAAACTCTTTTTTCTGATGTGGATTTTTAAATTTTAATCTTATTTCATAATCATTTTGAAATCCGTATCTGCGCTGGGCATTCAAGTCCAGTTCGTGAGTTACGGAATACATTCAAAATTTGTTTTTGTAATTTCAGCAAGAATTGCTCGAATGGGAATACAAAATACAATACAAATTTTATAAATGTATTTGCTTATCTTCAGTCGGCATTGCCTATGTTGCGAGCCCAGCAATAACACTTGTATATGTATGTTTTGTTGTTGCATTCCTCCTGGAATGCAGCTACTATACTCGCCGACTACAAAGTTACGAAGCACGGAGAAGCAAATTGCGTAAAGTAACGGAGTGCGTTTTAGATCTACTTATTGCGAGTATTGTGCTCGACTTGATATTCAGCTTGCTGCTCAATTCGTTGACGATATCTGACTAGAGCGGGAGAGTAAGAAATATAAAGAGCACGAAAGAGCGATAAGAGAATGGTTTAATGCTCACTGCTTATGACATGTGTTTGCTTCTATATTTGTATATCGTATTAGTAAACTAGAAATTAGCTGGAAGCGTAGTGACTCTAATTGATTAATTATCCGTCGTGAGTAAAAGCTCTCAGCGAGTTTAATGCTCTTCCAACTGAAGAAGAAAAAAGTGAAGAGAAACAGGAATAGATAATGTTCCAATGGACTACAAAATAGACTTTGAAGGAATGGAATAAAATTGCTTGCAAGCCATATTTATTTATCGAAATAATATCTTTACAATCGAATTTACTTGGTTGCTATTTTATAGGCAATCCAAGGAATGAAGCTACCGACGTTAGTGTAGACACCTGGATTGCCATCGCCGCAATTTGGTGAACCATAACTGACTATTCCAAAGCTCACAAAGCGTTGTACCCCATTAAATATATCCACATATGACAATGGGCCACCAGAGTCACCATTACAGGAATCGTGTTCAAATTTACCAGCGCAGATTTGAGAAGACAATATTTTCTCATTATAGGACTCCTGACATTTAGTTCGATTCCAGTTAGGAATATTTGTTTCTAGTGGAATGTTGGACAAGAAAGAGTTTTCGGTTCTACCCCAGCCAGTTACATAGAATACTGACTTTGCTTCCACATTTTGTTGCAGAGTCTCGTTCACCGGCAGACAAATGGGCTTCATGTTTTCTGTGGCAAATAAATCAATTAAAATTCAAACTGTGAGTTCAGTTAACTGCTGACATACGTTTGAAGGTCACGCTGTTCTTGAGCTTCACTAAAGCAATATCGTTGTGACGAGATGTTGGTGTGTACAGTTCGTGTACAAAAACACGATCAACTTCAAAGTCCTCAACTGGCGGTGCACAGATGCGACGCCCCCGATTTATGGCGCAATCGCTCTCCGACGTTATGTTGTGTTCTCCCAAGCGCACTGATAACCTGTGGCAGCAGGGAAACAAATAAATTAGTCCACGTTCCAAAACATATTTTACAATCAGATTAAATATACATATACATGTACTTACAACTCTTGGGTTTTAAAGCAATGGGCTGCGGTTAATATATATCCTATGAATATACATAAATTCAATAAACATTAAGTTTATAATAAATTATTTTTGTATTATTTACATACGTTCGTTTATGATAGTTCCGCCACATGTAAAGTCTATGATATTATTTAATATTTTGAATTTAAGCAGAGCCATCCAGGGTCTTGACATTAGCCTAATTTCTGATCCTCCATGCACCTTGAGTACTTCAAAAACTCCACATTTCTGACCGCTTAAATTTTGAATTCCCTGCGACACTTTATCTTCAGCTTCACAGCACACATATCCCTATGGAATGAAAGTATTTAGAATAGTAAAGAAAATTAATCAATTGACTCAACTCTCTTTTGATTTGAACACTTTGAGTCTGCCAAGTAATTATATTCCTCAGGAGTATATGGAATTCCACTACGTTTTCGCTTCATCATATTGACAATAGTTGTACAGTTTCGAAGAGGTATACAATATCCAGTCCGGCCATTACTTCTCATGCAAATATCATCCGCTGTCATATGTGATATTTCAGAATAATATAAATAATATTCCGATTCACAAATTCTATTCTTCAATACCTTTTCTTTCAACTTGTAGAGCTGACGCCCAACTCAGAGCAAAGAGTATTAAAATGATTCTGTACATTGCGACTGTAGACGCGAAATAGAACTGAGGGCAACATCTCAATACCATCATATTTTATAGAAGCGCTTTAGATGAGAAGAAACACGGCTTATCAATAACGAAGCATAATCAATTACCCATGGGAGTACTCGGCATTTTTACAATAAATACGAAACACTGCTATATGTATGTATGTATATACATATGTATATATATTGGTGTAAATATAATTAATAACTTTTTGCAAATGTATTTAACAGACATAAGGAGGAGGCATCTACAATCCCAGTCGCCGATATAAGAAGCGAACGAACGAACAGACGGAAGGATGACAGACTGACGAACTGGCGGATAGACAGACGGACGGACGGATGAACGGACAGACAGACGGCAGACAGACAAACGGACGCGTTAAAAGGGTGGCCATACTAAATATTCATTAAATATTAATATATTACTGAAAACTTGGTTTTAATAATTCTTCCCCTGAAGTGGTGGAAATAAGCTGTTGCATTGTTTTTGGTTCATATTTTAGTTTTTAATTTATATAAATTATTGGAAAAAATTTTAGAAAATAAATAATTACATTTTCAATAAGTTAAAACATCAAACACAACTTGCGCTTACATTTTTTGAATATCTCTTTTAGCTTAGATTTTATACACATCTAAACTTTTTCGAAGATACTGGTTGAAATAAGCTGTTACCCACTGTACATCAGCATGGCAGACCAGCCAATCGAAAGGCTCGGAGATGCGTCCGTCCGACTGTTACATACACTTGCACAAAGGTATTATGCCCATTTTGCCTATTGTTAATTGTAGAGTATAGATTATTGTACTGTAATTTTATAAAGTTAGTATATATAGTAAATAGAATAGAACGCAATAACAATTCAGACAAATGCAAAAATATGCAACGATTTATGGACGAGCCGGAACCAAATGCAGTTTGTGTCAGGGGGGGGGGGGGGCAGAATTTTGAATATTGACAAAAACATAGTACCGATAAGCGATGCGAGTGCGGTCTAACTTGCGTTTGCAACAAAACAGAAGCGTAGATCGGTGTGTAATTATGAGTCACTTCACTTGAGTTAAGACAGTTGCACGAGCAAGTGCAACCTCCAGCCCATTCACCGGACCTGAACGTTATTGAGAATTTGTGAGCCATTTTGTATACAAATATCAGAAAAGGTAATATCTCCAACAAATCCGACATAAAAACGGTATGGGTCGAGGAGTGGGCCAAATGTGTTTGCTTATCTTCAGTCTACATTGCCTATGTTGCGAGCCCAGCAATAACACTTGTATATGTATGTTTTGTTGTTGCATTCCTCCTGGAATGCAGCTACTATATAGCCGTCACGTTTAGTTGGTGCTGTGCTCGCCGACTACAAAGTTACGAAGCACGGAGAAGCAAATTGCGTAAAGTAACGGAGTGCGTTTTAGATCTACTTATTGTGAGTATTGTGCTCGACTTGATATTCAGCTTGCTGCTCAATTCGTTGACGATATCTGACGAGAGCGGGAGAGTAAGAAATATAAAGAGCACGAAAGAGCGATAAGAGAATGGTTTAATGCTCACTGCTTATGCACTGTGTTTGCTTCTATATTTGTATATCGTATTAGTAAACTAGAAATTAGCTGGAAGGGTAGCGACTGAAATTAATTAATTATACTCTGTACAGAAAGAATGTAATAGGCCGAAGTTGACATTCCACAGGGTATTATGCTGTCGCATACTGCACTGATCCGTCGTGAGTAAAAGCTCTCAGCGAGTTTAATGCTCTTCCAACTGAAGAAGAAACTGAAGAGAAACAGGAATAGATAATGTTCCAATGGACTACAAAATAGACTTTGAAGGAATGGAATAAAATTGCTTGCAAGCCATATTTATTTATCGAAATAATATCTTTACAATCGAATTTACTTGGTTGCTATTTTATAGGCAATCCAAGGAATGAAGCTACCGACGTTAGTGTAGACACCTGGATTGCCATCGCCGCAATTTGGTGAACCATAACTGACTATTCCAAAGCTCACAAAACGTTGTACCCCATTAAATATATCCACATATGACAATGGGCCACCAGAGTCACCATTACAGGAATCGTGTTCAAATTTACCAGTGCAGATTTGAGATGACAATATTTTCTCATTATAGGACTCCTGACATTTAGTTCGATTCCAGTTAGGAACATTTGTTTCTAGTGGAATGTTGGACAAGAAAGAGTTTTCGGTTCTACCCCAGCCAGTTACATAGAATACTGACTTTGCTTCCACATTTTGTTGCAGAGTCTCGTTCACCGGCAGACAAATGGGCTTCATGTTTTCTGTGGCAAATAAATCAATTAAAATTCAAACTGTGAGTTCAGTTAACTGCTGACATACGTTTGAAGGTCACGCTGTTCTTGAGCTTCACTAAAGCAATATCGTTGTGACGAGATGTTGGTGTGTACAGTTCGTGTACAAAAACACGATCAACTTCAAAGTCCTCAACTGGCGGTGCACAGATGCGACGCCCCCGTTTTTTGGCGCAATCGCTCTCCGACGTTATGTTGTGTTCTCCCAAGCGCACTGATAACCTGTGGCAGGGAAACAAATAAATTAGTCCACGTTCCAAAACATATTTTACAATCAGATTAAATATACATATACATGTACTTACAACTCTTGGTTATTAAAGCAATGGGCTGCGGTTAATATATATCCTATGTATATACATAAATTCAATAAACATTAAGTTTATAATAAATTATTTTTGTATTATTTACATACGTTCGTTTATGATAGTTCCGCCACATGTAAAGTCTATGATATTATTTGATTGTTTGAATTTAAGCAGAGCCATCCAAGGTCTTGACATTAGCCTAATTTCTGATCCTCCATGCACCTTGAGTACTTCAAAAACTCCACATTTCTGACCGCTTAAATTTTGAATTCCCTGCGACACTTTATCTTCAGCTTCACAGCACACATATCTCTATGGAATGAAAGTATTTAGAATAGTAAAGAAAATCAATCAATTGACTCAACTCTCTTTTGATTTGAACACTTTGAGTCCGCCAAGTAATTATCTTCCTCAGGAGTATATGGAATTCCACTACGTTTTCGCTTCATCATATTGACAATAGTTGTACAGTTTCGAAGAGGTATACAATATCCAGTCCGGCCATTACTTCTCATGCAAATATCATCCGCTGTCATATGTGATATTTCAGAATAATATAAATAATATTCCGATTCACAAATTCTATTCTTCAATACCTTTTCTTTCAACTTGTAGAGCTGACGCCCAACTCAGAGCAAAGAGTATTAAAATGATTCTGTACATTGCGACTGTAGACGCGAAATAGAACTGAGGGCAACATCTCAATACCATCATATTTTATAGAAGCGCTTTAAATGAGAAGAAACACGGCTTATCAATAACGAAGGAATTATTGTGGAATTATTAATGCTTATGCGAAATTTTGGAAATTCTAAGAATTGCGACGTAGAATATTGACAAAAACATAGTACCGATAAGCGATGCGAGTGCGGTCTAACTTACGTTTGCAACAAAACAGAAGCGTAGATCGGTGTGTAATTATGAGTCACTTCACTTGAGTTAAGACAGTTGCACGAGCAAGTGCAACCTCCAGCCCATTCACCGGACCTGAACGTTATTGAGAATTTGTGAGCCATTTTGTATACAAATATCAGAAAAGGTAATATCTCCAACAAATCCGACATAAAAACGGTATTGGTCGAGGAATGGGCCAAATGTGTTTGCTTATCTTCAGTCTACATTGCCTATGCTGCGAGCCCAGCAATAACACTTGTATATGTATGTTTTGTTGTTGCATTCCTCCGGGAATGCAGCTATAGCCGTCATGTGTAGTTGTTGCTGTGCTCGCCGACTACAAAGTTACGAAGCACGGAGAAGCAAATTGCGTAAAGTAACGGAGTGCGTTTTAGATCTACTTATTGTGAGTATTGTGCTCGACTTGATATTCAGCTTGCTGCTCAATTCGTTGACGATATCTGACTAGAGCGGGAGAGTAAGAAATATAAAGAGCACGAAAGAGCGATAAGAGAATGGTTTAATGCTCACTGCTTATGACATGTGTTTGCTTCTATATTTGTATATCGTATTAGTAAACTAGAAATTAGCTGGAAGCGTAGTGACTGTAATTAATTAATTATACTCTGTACAGAAAGAATGTAATAGGCCGAAGTTGACATTCCACAGGGTATTATGCTGTCGCATACTGCACTGATCCGTCGTGAGTAAAAGCTCTCAGCGAGTTTAATGCTCTCCCAACTGAAGAAGAAACTGAAGAGAAACAGGAATAGATAATGTTCCAATGGACTACAAAATAGACTTTGAAGGAATGGAATAAAATTGCTTGCAAGCCATATTTATTTATCGAAATAATATCTTTACAATCGAATTTACTTGGTTGCTATTTTATAGGCAATCCAAGGAATGAAGCTACCGACGTTAGTGTAGACACCTGGATTGCCATCGCCGCAATTTGGTGAACCATAACTGACTATTCCAAAGCTCACAAAACGTTGTAACCCATTAAATATATCCAAATATGTCAATGGGCCACCAGAGTCACCATTACAGGAATCGTGTTCAAATTTACCAGCGCAGATTTGAGATGACAATATTGTCTCATTATAGGACTCCTGACATTTAGTTCGATTCCAGTTAGGAACAGCTGTTTCTTGTGGAATGTTGGACAAGAAAGAGTTTTCGGTTCTACCCCAGCCAGTTACATAGAATACTGACTTTGCTTCCACATTTTGTTGCAGAGTCTCGTTCACCGGCAGACAAATGGGCTTCATGTTTTCTGTGGCAAATAAATCAATTAAAATTCAAACTGTGAGTTCAGTTAACTGCTGACATACGTTTGAAGGTCACGCTGTTCTTGAGCTTCACTAAAGCAATATCGTTGTGACGAGATGTTGGTGTGTACAGTTCGTGTACAAAAACACGATCAACTTCAAAGTCCTCAACTGGCGGTGCACAGATGCGACGCCCCCGTTTTTTGGCGCAATCGCTCTCCGACGTTATGTTGTGTTCTCCCAAGCGCACTGATAACCTGTGGCAGGGAAACAAATAAATTAGTCCACGTTCCAAAACATATTTTACAATCAGATTAAATATACATATACATGTACTTACAACTCTTGGTTATTAAAGCAATGGGCTGCGGTTAATATATATCCTATGAATATACAGAAATTCAATAAACATTAAGTTTATAATAAATTATTTTTGTATTATTTACATACGTTCGTTTATGATAGTTCCGCCACATGTAAAGTCTATGATATTATTTGATTGTTTGAATTTAAGCAGAGCCATCCAGGGTCTTGACATTAGCCCAACTTCCGATTCTCCTCCATGCACCTTGAGTACTTCAAAAATTCCACATTTCTGACCGCTTAAATTTTGAATTCCCTGCGACACTTTATCTTCAGAGTCACAGCACACATATCCCTATGGAATGAAAGTATTTAGAATAGTAAAGAAAATTAATCAATTGACTCAACTATCTTTTGATTTGAACACTTTGAGTCCGCCAAGTAATTATCTTCCTCAGGAGTATATGGAATTCCACTACGTTTTCGCTTCATCATATTGACAATAGTTGTACAGTTTCGAAGAGGTATACAATATCCAGTCCGGCCATTACTTCTCATGCAAATATCATCCGCTGTCATATGTGATATTTCAGAATAATATAAATAATATTCCGATTCACAAATTCTATTCTTCAATACCTTTTCTTTCAACTTGTAGAGCTGACGCCCAACTCAGAGCAAAGAGTATTAAAATGATTCTGTACATTGCGACTGTAGACGCGAAATAGAACTGAGGGCAACATCTCAATACCATCATATTTTATAGAAGCGCTTTAGATGAGAAGAAACACGGCTTATCAATAACGAAGCATAATCAATTACCCATGGGAGTACTCGGCATTTTTACAATAAATACGAAACACTGCTATATGTATGTATGTATATACATATGTATATATATTGGTGTAAATATAATTAATAACTTTTTGCAAATGTATTTAACAGACAGAAGGAGGAGGCATCTACAATCCCAGTCGCCGATATAAGAAGCGAACGAACGAACAGACGGAAGGATGACAGACTGACGAACTGGCGGATAGACAGACGGACGGACGGATGAACGGATGGGCGGATGGACAGACAGACGGACAGACAGACGGGCAGACAGACAAACGGACGCGTTAAAAGGGTGGCCATACTAAATATTCATTAAATATTAATATATTACTGAAAACTTGGTTTTAATAATTCTTCCCCTGAAGTGGTGGAAATAAGCTGTTGCATTGTTTTTGGTTCATATTTTAGTTTTTAATTTATATAAATTATTGGAAAAAATTTTAGAAAATAAATAATTACATTTTCAATAAGTTAAAACATCAAACACAACTTGCGCTTACATTTTTTGAATATCTCTTTTAGCTTAGATTTTATACACATCTAAACTTTTTCGAAGATACTGGTTGAAATAAGCTGTTACCCACTGTACATCAGCATGGCAGACCAGCCAATCGAAAGGCTCGGAGATGCGTCCGTCCGACTGTTACATACACTTGCACAAAGGTATTATGCCCATTTTGCCTATTGTTAATTGTAGAGTATAGATTATTGTACTGTAATTTTATAAAGTTAGTATATATAGTAAATAGAATAGAACGCAATAACAATTCAGACAAATGCAAAAATATGCAACGATTTATGGACGAGCCGGAACCAAATGCAGCTGGTGTCAGGGGGGAGGCGTTGAAGTAGGAGAATGAGTAGGAGTTGGATTGGGAGTGGGAGTGGGAGTGAGAGTGAGATCATTAATCAAGTAATCTGCTGCAAATCTTGCACATACTCAAACTGGTAGTCGTATTTGACTGGAACTTAAATGCTTAGCGCAGCTCAAATGCCAGTCAACAGAGCTAAAACAAGAGACGCAGAAACTGAAACTGAAAACGGAAATGGAAACGGAAATGTAACCAGAGCATAAAAAATGCTCGTTTCGCTGCGTGTGTGTGTGTGTGTGTGTATGTGAGGAAGGAGGAGGGGGGAATTGTCATTGTAATAGTAATTTATTGTTGCAAAAACTTTGCCTGCCGCCAGTCGTTGTCGCTGTCGAAGGCGTTGCCAATGCGAGAGCGAGTAAAAAGTAACGACTGATAGACAGAGAGAGAGAGAGAGAGAGAGAGAGAGAGAGCGAGAAATACAAATAGAGAAGAAAATCCGCAAAGCATTTGACATTTGACATATGCGACTCGTTTGACATACAAGCAAATTACATGGAACTATTTGTCTTGCTGGTATAAATCGTATAAGCCTGAAGTGCCATTGCGACCACAAGTCGAAAGCGGGCCATGCCCTGCTGCTGACCAGGCCAAAATCCCCGAAACTGGCACAAAATCAGGCTTTAACACTATGACTGATGTGCTGGCAAATGAATTGTAGTCAAAAATGAAGCGGCTATTAAAATCTCTGATATTACCAGCGAGCGAGCGAGCGAGCGAGCGAGAGAGAGAGAGTGTGGGGGAGAGAGAGAGTGGGGGAGAGAGAGAGAGAGAGAGGAAGGGGGAGAGAATGAGGAAGAGAAAGACATGGGCAGCGTGAGAGAGTTTTACTTTAGTTTTTGGCAGTTTTTGCTGCTGGCCTGGAAAAACTTTCGTTGTGGCTTTGCCTTAAATGCTGTTGTAGTTGTTATTGTTGTTGTTGTTGTTGTAGTTGTAGTAGTAGTTGTTGTTGTTGTTGTTGTTGTTGTCGTTGTTGTGGTGCGAATGCTGCACATTGTGTGTAATTTCGACTGCATTTTGCATTAAGTAAAATGTTTTAATTAAAATTGAAAAACTTTTCCAATTAAAGCGCAGCAAAAACTACTTGCACCACAAATATTATCAATGCAACCCAACCCACTCCCCTCTCCAAGCCCCTGACCATCACACAACAACAATTGTGCATTGGCACAAATGTCCCTTGCAATAATAATTAGAATAATAATAATAATAATATTACTTGATAATGGTTTATGCAAGGCAAATGAAATTGAATTTAGCGAGCGAATCGCTTTGGCCTAATGAATGCCTTGCAAATGCTTGCGAATAAAAGCCAAATTAATTAGCTGCTAGCACCAAAGTTTTGCCCAAACAACTTGGCTATAATTTCGTTTGTAAACATGTTGAACTTGCGCAACTGTAACTGAAATGCAGCTAATTGGCTAAGCAGCCCGGCAATGCCAACTTGAAGCAGCTCTCGGCTCAAATGTAGGCAATACTTTCTTACTTACATTGCTTGCTTTACTTTCTGTTGTCCCTGCTTAAAGTTGGTCGTAAATAACAGGGCAACTGCAACTGTAGTTGGGCCAGAGCCATTGCAATTTGCATCAATAATAATAATAATAATAATAATAATCATATATGCAAGCATATTTTTTCTCTTATTTTTAATATGCACTCTGAATGCGTTGCAATGCATTCAAAAGGAGAACGAGAACGAGAACGAGTCTCAGCCTGAGCCAGCGACTGAGTCTGAGCCTGAGCCGGAGCCGGAGCCTGTGCCTGGGGCAGCGCTGCATCTGGTCGCCTCTTGCCAATGCAATCACTCACCTCACCTGGCCCCAGCGTACACAGATTGAGTTTATGTGCTCGCTGTGTCGTTCATGTGATTAAGAGCCCGGCAATGGGGCGCTTGAAAAGACTGGCGTGCCCAGGTCTGCGGTCATAATGCTGCATATTTCATGGCGACTGCAAATTGCTAGAAGGAAACTGCGCTTTCATTGCAATTAAGCTCCGCTCGGCGGCAGCCCTCCCCCAGAACGGGCTTGATAATGAAAAAGAAGCGAAAGCAGCGCGGAAAAGCCAAACCTGCCACACAGCATGTGGCACATTAAATTGCAATCTCTTCCCCTCTCCCCTTTCCTCTTTCCCCTTTGCAACTAATCCCTCTTTGGTATGCTTGCTTTTTTGTGTATTGCATGTGGCACAAGGACATTTCTATCAGCCAAATTATATTTAACTGGGTTATCTATTCCAACTGCCATTTAAATGCTCTCATCTTTACTATTAACTTGTCTCCAAGTTGGCTGACTTTGCATTTACTCGCATGCCTTTCACTTACTCACTACTAACTAACTAAACTTTTAATATGCATTCAAGTCGCTCTCAAAGTTCTTCTTGCCGTAGTCCAACTGCTTTAAGCGGGTATACCACACGGCGTTTAAGCCAATATCAGATATCACTGGAGTTAGTTACAGCTCACAGTTGACTTGCTTAAAGTTTATATTTTAAGCTAAACTATGGAATTCCTTTAATAAAACTGATTTTGTGCGATTCTTGTTAATATTTTAAAGTGTTAACGTGTAGAACTGTTTGGGGCTAGAGCTGTACAGTTCTGCTTAATTTTTCCTGTAACAAGTTGCAAGTAAATCTAACAGTTTCACTTCAGCAACATTGTTTTTATTACTTATTAATTATTATTCTCTAGAACTGCTCTAAGCCAAATTCGGTGTAATGCATAGCTGGCTTGCCTCTTCTTAGCAATTTCTTGTTTGTTTAAGTTTCATTTAGTTTCTATAATCAAATGTTGAAGTAACAAATATTCTAAATACTTAGCACTTCTAAACAAACAAATTCAAACAATTCACTGGAATTGAATAGTTACAGTACTTTGACAGCTGATAAGCTAATTAGCTTGGGGCTAAAAGTTAATTTGTTGTGTAATATGTAATTGATAATATAATTATTGTTGTGATTCTATATAGATTACTCATAACACTTTGCTATATATATATATACATATATATATTCTTTATCTCTCGCTTGAGTACTTTGTATACAATGTTGTTAATGTTTGTGAATGCGGTACGGGTATAGGCTAGTTGATGCAGCTCTTATAAAGTGAACAGAACAGCAGCTTCAACTGCTACAGTTCTGCCTCCCCCTTCTCTCTCTCTCTCTCTGTTTCTCTATGTCTAGCTTGCCTACTCTTTTGCGCTCTGCCTTTAATTCACCTGAGGCACTTGACCCTGTTGGCTGTCACAACTTGCTGTTCAATTAGCATAGTTTAAGCAAAGCAGCCACTCAAAATGTCCTGCGTCCTTAGTATAAACGATAAAGTACTATATAATATATATATATACAGATATTTATATATATATTATATATATATTCAAGTTGCATTCATAAGCAATAAGGAATTTAAGGAACTGGACAAGTTGGCCAAGCGCAGCGCAGTGCAGTGTGTGTGTGTGTGTGTGTGTGTTGTGCGGGGATCTTGTGAAGGAGCTTATGTAGTTTAGATAGAATCAGAAATCTGCGCTTGTATTTTGGTGATTCAGTTGGCCATTTATCAGCCATGAAAGCGCGTTGAAAGTTTTGGCGAGTGTGTGTGTGTGTGAGTTTTTTTTTGGGCTAACGGGTTTAACGGATTTGGCCTGAAGAGGCAACGCATTGCACTTTTTGGGCTGCAGCAGCGTTCAGATTTATTGCATTCAACTTTCGTGTGACTTTCACAAGAAACTTTTATGTCTCGAAAACTTTTCAAGTTTACTTAAGCAACAAAAGTTTCGCCCGCTCGCTTCGCTTCATCTTCTACCCTCTCTCTCTCTCACTCACTCTTTCTCTCTTTTTTTGGCCTTTTCTTGTCGTTTGCCAAACGAATTTATTGCCAAAAATCTTCGTGTGTATGTCTTTCTGTGTGTGTGTGTGCGGCACACAAAGCCTAAAATGAAGTGTTGGTAATAATGTATAAATTATGCGCATTAAATTTTAAGCGTTTACCGCACTAAATCATCGAGCACTCAAACATGGTATAAACAAAATGGCTGCGTCTTTAGTTCGCTTAGATATGGCCGGGCGAGGGTTGCTCATGATGTTAGCCGTGCTTTGATTTAGCGTTTTACCTTTCCTGTACTATTAACTACACTCATAATTAATGGCAGAGAAGTGCTGGAGCAACCCTCGCATGTGTGCCTGCAACTTAGCCAGAAAGTTGTCTATTTTTCGCACCATTAACGACGCCAAGCAATGAAAGCTCATTATGATGTGAAGATGTTGATCATAATGAGCTTGCATGTTGCTCCGATCCCATTGCGGTTTTATATTCATTTATTTTCGGCGCCGCCATGTTCGGCGTCTGCTTCCGCCGGAAGTAAACAAGCGCACCACACTCGATTGCCGTCAACTACTGCGAATGCGTTGTTGCTGCTGTTGTTCGTGTTGTTGTTATTATTGTTACCGTAGTCATTGTCCGCCATAAATCATTTGATTTTGGACGCGTGAAAGTCGACTTCCTTTCTTTTTTGGTTTTTTTTTTTTTGCTTGCATTGGCTAATGAAAGCCGCAATATCACAATGAATGCTGTGAAAAATATCGATTATCAATCGAACTGCTGTCTCGAATCGAGTCTGTGGCACGTATTTCATGTCAAAACCCACAAAAACCGAAAACCAACACCAAAAAACATAGAAAATATACCAAAAACTCCAGCACGATTCATAACTCAAAAACTCGCATTAGAATTATTAAAATGCCTGCTGTGGTTTCTTCCGCATGGCATACATATCGCATTTCCCATTTCCCGTCTCGCATCTCGCATCTCGTATGTCGTATCTACTCGAACATGCCACATATATCTACTTACTACATACTAATACTATGCTATATATGTATATATATATATATATATATATACATATATATATGCATGCATATGTATGTGGTATTTCAGTTGGCTGACTGCGCCATTTAGCAAATTGAAAATATTGCCACTGGCTGCTGTGGGAAGCGCACAAAAAGAAGTCAAATATACTTGTAAAAGAAAAACGTAACCCAAACGGAATCTCTCCGATAGCAGCAGCAGCAGCAGCAGCAGCAGCAGCACAAAACTGAACGCTACACGTCGCATTTATGCCAAATAAAATCAATAACAAAAGTAGCACACACAAATGGGAGAGGCTTTCACATTTGAAATATTAGCAAGACCCAAATAATTTTATGGCAAATATACGTTTTTTTTTTCGTTCTTGTTGCTGTTGTTGTTCACTCTTCCCACTGCAAATGAAATGAAATGAAATGAGTGAGAGTTCTGTTTGACTGTGTGCAGCACAGCGCAACAAAATTTGTTGCATACTTTGCGGCTGCACATTTAATCAAAATGCGGCGCAGCGCTTTAAAATCATTGCCTACTTTTGGGCATGCACATAAAACACTTTTAAATAAAACCAAAGACGCATTTCAATGCAGTTAGGTCACTAGGTTTTTTGGCATTTGCTCTGAATGAATTTAATAAACTGAAATTATTTTAATGCCATTACTCAAGAAATATAAGTATATTTGCAGCTATATTAAACTCAAATTCAATTAGTATGAATTATTTATGGTAATAAAATAATCGCTGGCACTTTAGAGAATTATTGTTAGTTAATGAAAATTTATTGGCAATAGCATAAAATTTGTTAGGTTTCGCTGCCAGACCATTTCAATTTTGCTCTCTATTGCCGTTTGGAGGGGGGAGCTTTATCGATACAATAACCAATAAGCAATGGCAACAGTTATGAATATTGCTGCAAAGCCATTTAAATGCAGGAAATTGAATTTTCCAACGAGCCTTTTCAGCGCATAATGGCCAGGGAAACTGTAATGTGACGTGCAGTGATGTGATGTGCTGTGATGTGAATGATATGAAACATGGGAATGCCTGAGATGTTAACTGAGGACAAGCAAACTCATTCGATTCGCCTGCGGCATGTTGCAAGCTGACTGCCATTTCAATTAAGTGGCAACAGAAGAAGCTCAACTGTGTGTAGTGTGGTAGTAGTGATGTTGGAAAATGGCCATATTGTTGCATGCTAGTATTATATACGATGTTTGCCGTCAACGGTTTTGCGCTGTCGGCTGCAATTTCCTGTTGCCACACGTCTGTCGAGCGGAAATTATGGCACGCCCATTTTAATCATTCGTCATTTCCGGTGTCGCGTGTGTGCAGCGTTAGTTGCTTGACATAAATACCCAAATGCTCAGCGGAGTTGGTGAGTGCCAACACTTGAAAGTATTAACTATTGTATGCGAGAGAGCAATAGGGATTAGTACGGGGGGAAGGGGAATGCAGCATTATGCGAAAGTTTAAGAACTTACCTGCTTAACTTGTTGGCCTCTTGGTCAAAAAGTGCAATCCATGGCCGGCACTAATTGCACTCAGCGCTGTTGCAGCAGCAAAGGCGTGGGGGGCAGCTGTAAGAGCGGTCGAGGGATGGTCGAGGGGGCCGCTAAGTAGGCAACGCTGTACGACAAATTCCGTTGGCACAGAGAACCACGCGAAAATTTATGGTTTCAATTAAAAGTTTCACCATTTCCGTTCATTTGCGGCACAAACAAGCAGCCAACGGCTGCCCAATTCAGCATAGGCGTGGCTCACTCCCTGTTGGCCCTCGAATAACGCAATAAGGTAATGAGCTTTTGTTAACACCCCCCGCTATGCCGCGCCACGCTGTTAGCCATGGCCTGGACAAAAAACTTGTTACTTTTGCAGCGCTTAGGAAATGGCAAAAGTTTTTCGCATCCGTTTTTTGTAATAAAATTATAATTTATTTTATATTTGTGCGCTTAACTGCCATTTCTATAGAAAGAAAGTTTACCATGTTATTCAGTTATCAGTCAACACTTGGAATGACCCAACTAAATCGTTTGCCAGCTGATTGTGATTTTGCTGTTTAGTTTAATCATTAATTAATCACTTGGAATATGCCGCAGCTAATGTATTTATAATATGGAGAGCAAGCTGTGGCAAGTGGCAAGTGGCAAAGTGTCTAAGCCAATCAGTTTTGTGGCCAAGTAAATATTTTGTTAACATAATTGCATAAATCACAGTCAATTTTTCATATCACACGCTTCCATGCGATAATTTATAAGCGTGTGTGGGTGTGCGAGTGTGTGTGTGTGTGTGTGCGAGTGTGTGTGTGTGTGTGTGCGAGTGTGGATGTGTGATTTGGCCTTGGGGCCAGACGTTAGTGCAGGCGTTGGTAATGATGGCGCTTGTGTAAATAAACTGTCAGTTGAGATGAATTCAACCATCACTCATACGCACTGTGGCCCGATGCTCTTCTGGGTGTGAAAGACAGCCGTAGAGGGTGTGAGTATGAGTGTGTGTGTGTGTGTGTGTGTGTGTGAGTGTTTTGCCACTGTGTATATGTGTGAGCAAATTACCACGCTCGTACGCACTTCTGACAACAACAGCAACAACAACAGCAACAACAACAGCAACAACAACAGCAACAACAACAACGAGCACATCATGCGTTGGGACAGACAGACGTTAACAACAAACGAATTTTCGTTTGCTTCCGCTTCCGTTTTGCGCTTCGCTTTACCGCCTGTGCCATATGCAATCATAATGAAGACATTTCCGGCTCATTGGACGCCAAAGCAACGGCAACAGCAACGGCAACAGCAACGTTAACTGAACTGCAGAGTAATGAAGCCATCAATGCTGTGGCAGCAAGCAACTTCAATGCACATAATTGATGGAAATGTTGTGGTGTTGTGTCTGGCCTTAGCCACCAAAGTCTTACAGTTTATGGCCAGCCAATATAAAGCAGTCAACACGAAAATAATTGGCCATTGATTTAGCATGCAGATTGCAACACACAAACAACACAAACAACACAAACAACACAAACAACACAAACAACACAAACAACACAACACAACAATTGCCGCTGCGGCTGGCAATAAATACGAGACTTCACTCAGACTTCTCTCGCACTTCTTTCAGACTACTCTCAGTAGTATTCCCTGAGTATTCTCTCTCTCCTTCTCTGTCTCTCTTCCCTTAGCATTCGCCCAGCCTCTTGGACCAGTTGCGGCTCTGCAGCGCTTTAAAATTGATTTTCTTTGAGCGTTCCCCAATGTATGCGACACTTTGTGCCTTTTTGTTGTTGTTTTTTTTTTGTTTTTTTGCAGCCAAGCCAAACAGGACAGGACAAATTGCTGAAAGCAGGACAACAGGACAGCAGGAACAGCAGAAAAAGCTGGAAAAACAAGGAAAACTTATGCGCATTGGGCACAAGTCAAATTGCATTTAAAGTGACAAATGTGGCCGAGGCATGGAGCGGTTGGGATAGATTGACCAACAGCAACAACAACAACAGCAAGAACAACAACTACACGTAGCCAACAAACACGTGCTAAAAATATTTCCTTAGCAAACAGAAAACCCAAAAATGCCAGTTAACTTCCTTTTCTTCCATTCATTCCCTGCCATTTCTTTTATTCTTTCATTCTTCTTTCATTCTTGCTTTCTTTCTTTCTCAAACAGGAAGCGGGCATTTTTCATGCTTCGGTCTTTCGGTCAGCCGCCTTCCTGTTGCCACTGTTTCTTCAGCGACGCCCACACAACGTGGAGGCGTGCCACTGGACGACCCGGGCATTAGAATTTATCGCTGTCAGCACATGTGGAAGAGAGCGCCGTGTTGTGCTGTCGGCGGTTTGCTTTTTCGTTTGGTTTTTCGGGGGCAAAAACTGTCGCCCTGTCGCGCGGCATTCAGTAGGGGGAGGAGCAGCACTAGGAGGAGCAGCAGCAAGAGGAGGAGCAGAACGAGGAGGAGCAGCAGCAAGAGGAGGAGCAGCAGGAGGAGGAGCAGCGAAGGAGGAGCAGCAGAAGGAGGAGCAGGTGGAGCAGCAGGCGGAGAAGCAGCATGAGGAGCAGCAAGACGAGGAGTAGGAGGAGGAGCAGCAGCAGGAGGAGCAGCGAAAGAGGAGCAGCAGAAGGAGGAGCAGCAGGAGGAGGAGCAGCGAGTTGGCAGTAGGAGTGTAGGATCGCTAGCCAAAATGGGGCAAACAAGGCGAGCTGTTGTGCGAGTGTGTGTGTGTGACATGTGCACAGTTTGACATGGGAATTTCTTTCGATTCAATACCCAGCACTATGCACAAATGGAGTTGTATGCGCTACGCTGTAACAGTTTCTTACATTCTCATGGTATGACTTGCATTTCCAGCGTATCTGCTAGCACATCAAGCAACAAGGTTTGCTGAATGAAAGAAAGCTAAATGGTATTGTGTCTTGGGAATACAAACAGCGCACCTTGTGGCAGCTTGATTAATGGCATTGTTTGACTGTCAACAAGATCCATTTCAGCTTGACATTGATAAGCAGCCAGAACCACCAGCACCACCAGCACCACCGCGAATCAACAGCAGAATCAGCAGAGCAGAGCCAGCAAGTGTGAAGCGCATTTAGGACATTTAGCAACAATATCAAAGTGTTTTAAATTTCTAATAAACTGCTAAATGTCTTAAGTTGTTCGCACCCTCCTCTCTCCTTCTCTCTCTCCAATTTGGGGAATGCACAGTGCTCCAATTAGCAAAAGGATGTTTTGTTAAAACGCTCAAGACGCTAGGCAGTTATATCATTTATCAGACGTTTCAGTGCAAAATAATTAGGCTTATTAACAGTGCGTGCAATGAGTATTCGTACTTGAGATTGTTATTGTTATTGTTATTGTTGTGCAAAGTTTGCGCCCGAGAAAACTGGAAATTAACTCAGAAATCTGTTGTGAGCTCATTGTCAGCATGAAAAAGTTTTTCGCCACGCCTACCTCCCTTTCCCGCATACCCAGTTCCCCCGCGCATCTCATTCGTTTCCCATACAGAAAAGTTGCCCCAAAAATACGGAAACTTTTTGAATGCAAAACTTTTGGGCGAGAATTACAATCGTGATAAAAATTATGAAAATATTTTTGGAGTGTGCAACTTGTGACGACGACAACAGCAACGACAACGGCAACTTGGCCAAAAATTATGCAGCTGCAACAAGCGGCAAGAAAATTATAAATGAAATAAAATGAAAGTCTATTATGTAGTGCCTGAAAGCAACTGTTTGCCATCAGATGAAGGCATTTAAAATTATACATAGTATTTCTGTTGCACAAATCATGACAAATAAGACAACAGAAATAATGCGCTTACGCCACGTGCAACGTGCAACGCGCAACGCGCAACATTCGCATTGCTCGCCGCCCACCTGAAGTCCTTGCAATTGCCGTGCTACACGTGAAAAATGCAGAAATATTCAATTGAAAAACTTTTGTAATCAAACTATTGAAATTGTGCACACACACACACACACACACACACACACACACACAAACACACTGCATCAAAAGTATTTGCTGGGAAGGGCAAAGCGGAGGAAAACTCATAAATCTGTTGCAAAAACTATTGGACACTGCACACTGTGAACTTGCGATTCGGATTTAGATTTGGATTTGCAATGCTAGCGAAACAATGCCAAAGTTATTTATTTATTTATATATTTATTTAGAAATCACATTGCAATGGCAATTGTCCCTCTGCTTATTGAAGTCTCTTTTCCTTGTGACTTGTTTGCTAGTTTATAAAGTTACAATATTTTACATATATATATATATATATATATATATGTTTTTATATTTGTTTATAGATTTATTAAGTTGCATTCATATTAGATATACTAGTATAATTATTTATTTATTTACATATCTATTTATAAATCTGATTGCATTGGCAATTGTCTCTCGGTTTATTGAAGTTTCGTTTCCTTGTGACTTGTTTGTTAGTTTGTAAAGTTACAATATTATTATATATACATATTTGTTTATAGATTTATTATGTTGCCTTCATGTAGTCGTATTATATATACTTGTACATTTATTTATTTATAAATTTATTTATAAATCTGACAGCATTGGCAATTGTCTCTCTGCTTATTGATGTCTCTTTTCCTTGTGACTTGTTTGCTAGTTTGTAAAGTTAGAATATTATTAAATATATATATTTGTTTATATATTTATTGAGTTGCTTCATGTAGAAGTCTTATATATACTAGTATATTTATTTAATTATTTATACATTTATTTATAAATCAGATTGCATTGCTCTACACTTGCAATTGCCTCTCTGCATATTTAAGTCTCTTTTCCTTGTGATTTGTTTGCTAGTTTATAAAGTTACAATATTATATATATATCTATATTTGTTTACAGATTTATTAAGTTGCCTTCATGTAGCACTGTCATTTATTGTAGCACATTCATTTATTTATTTATAAATTTATGTATAAATCGCATTGCACTTGCAATTGTCTCTCTGCTTAATTACCCTTTTGACTTCCGCTTGTTATTGTTGGCTTATAAAGCTACAATATTATATTTATATTTATTAAATATTATAAACTATAATTATATATGTTTATTTTTCTGTTATTTTATATTTCTGTTATTTTATGCTTTTGCTCTTCCTTTTCTTTTCTTTTTTATTTAAATTTTTGAATTCGTTTAACTTCGGTAAAACTCAACCGATTTCGATAAACGAAGTCGTTTTGATTATTGTTTCTCCTCTTAATTGATTTGGCATCTTCATTTTGTTTATTTAGGTAATTTAAAATTTTTCGAAAATTTTCAATTTTTTGCATACATACCCCTTGACATTTTTTCAAAATTTTCGAAATTTTTTAATTCGCTTAACTTCCGTAAAACTCAACCGATTTCGATTAACGAAGTCGTTTTGATTATTGTTTCTCCTCTTAATTGATTTGGCATCTTTATTTTGTTTATTTAGGCAATTTAAAATTTTTCGAAAATTTTCAATTTTTTGCATACATACCCCTTGACATTTTTTGAAATTTTTGATTTCGCTTAACTTCGGTAAAACTCAACCGATTTCGATAAACGAAGTCGGTTTGATTATTGTTTCTTTTCTAAATTGATTTGGCATCTTCAATTTGTTTATTTAGGCAATTTAAAATTTTTCGAAAATTTTCAATTTGTTGCTTCCCCTGCTTTTGTCAGTTTATAGAGCTACAATATTAGAGCAAGTATTAAGTGCTCTATGTAGAGTTCTCTAATCGTGCTAGAAAAGACCTCAGCTGCAGTTTTAATGGCATTCAAATGAAGCCCAAGATGAAGCCAAAGAGGGAAGTCAAGGCGTATTGAGACTGTCGCAATATTTAAACGTCTGTTGTAAATATTTGATGCCTAATTGAATCATTCATTCAGTTGCTCATTGCAGAGGACACACACACACACACACACATATACATCTGGCTGACTGACTGACACGCCCACTGAGGCAATTGCCCCTTCGCTCAACGAGTTGATTTGAATAAATTTGAAATTCTGCTGAGTCTGCTCTGGAAGCATTTAACCGCCAGGCAACCATACTGCCACATTGCCACATTGCCATTCTATCAGTTTGCCAAGTTGCCAGTTAGCCATGGTGCCAGCCCCGTCTGCAATTTGTCTGTCAGCTGACGACATTTGGGCGTGCCAGAGGCAGTGGATTGCGTGGGGCAGAGCGAGAGAGAGAGAGAGAGCGAGGGAGGGGGACTGCAATTGGGGAACAGGCATCGACTTGACTCTCAATTTAGCTCTTGCAACAGCTGCCTGCACTGCATTTTATGGCATACTTTGCGGCGCATTATGCGGCGCGCGACAAAACGAAAATTGTGCAAATTAGCGCTTGGCGTTTGCGTTAACACTCATCAATATTTGCATTTCAATTAGCGACAATACGCGGATGGCAAACATGGCTTACATTTCCTCACAAAATGCGCCCCAATTGTAACTGCTTCCTCCCTTCCCCCACTTCCGGCAACGACTTTACACAGTGTTCAGCACAAAAGTTGCTCAGCATTCGATATTTGGTCTTCAGTTTTGTGTGTCTGCGCAATCAAAAGTCATAATTAACCATAAGTAAAGTCAACAAGTTAAATTTAAAGCAAATATTTGCATATAATATGCAATATATAATAGATTAGTGGATTTCATTATTAAATAGGCAGAAGTAATTAGCAGAAATATATTACTGAGCTTTAAGCAGCTCGAAATTTGTTCGAACGAACTGTTCGGCGAACAAGAACTAGTACATTTACCAACTAACTAGTTCAAACATTGCTTTCAAACATCATTTGTGGAACATTTTCAGCGAGTAAATATGTCAGCGAATAACGGCACAATCATTGCTAGTTCATTTTGCAGGCAATTAATAAATTCACCCAAAAATTGCTACGACATGTTGTGAAAGTGTTCAATGTTCGTGCAAACATAGCCATCCATTGTCGAACATGTTCGATAGTAAGCAGCCAAGATGTAAGCACTGTTACTTTTCTCAAACGAAGCGTCCAACACGAACTTTGGACACGCTCACGAACAGCACTTCGTCCAACCGAACATGCTCGTCCAATAAATTCGACAGTAATTAAAGCTTTGACTAAAATGCTGCACTTTAATTGTGGTAATTAAATAAAATGATTGATAGTTGGTTATTAAGTTTAAAGAAAATGAATTTAAAATCTATAAATAATTCAATGTTAAACTTTAAGTAGCTGCTAAACTTAAGCACTTGAGTTTTAAGTTACAAATCAAAGTCTGTAATCAGCTTTCACATTCAATATAAATCAACTGCACTCAACACGCTGAGCTTCGATGGTTCACTATTAATTACATAATTCCTTAATGAAGCAAACTTCAATGATAGTGTGGTGTGAGGAGAGCATTACTTAAACTTCCATAATCAATACAAAATTTTGATGAACTATAGAGCATCAACATAGACAGCGACAGCGATATCAACATTGACAATGGAAGTGACGGAAGTGGCGGAGTGTGCTCCACTCATATTGTTAGCTATAAGTTTTGTTTTTTTTTTTTTTGCTCCAAAAGCAACTTTATCATAATGAACAACATTGGCAAAAAAAGAAAAGCGAACTTTGTCATGTTTATGACACGCCCACGCCCAGCATTGACGGCACTTTACATTGTGAGTGGCGAGCAGCGAAGCGGGCGAAAGTTAGGTTCGATGGGGAGTATTGTGAGGGGGGTGTGTGCGTGGGGGAGGGGTCGGGGCTTGTCAAAAACAGTCGTTGGTAAGTTTTTGATGTGCCAGGGCCGCAGGACAATCTAATAAACGAGCTAAAGGCAAAAGCTCAGCCAGGGAAAAACTTTCACTGACCTTTTGCGGAATGACAGAGGGGGCGGCGAGAAGGGAGGTGTTAGGCAGAAGGTACAACTGTGATGAAAAATATACCTTTGAAGGATTTACTTACATGAGAAAGAGAGAGATGTACACACAAATTGGAATGAATAATAGAATATCATGAGGAAAAACAGCACAAATGAGCTTGGGTTGCTCCCAGCTGTTATTGTTGTTGTTATTGTTGTTATTTTTGTTGTCTGTGGGTCTTTTGTTGGCAATTTCCTTGCTTTATTGACTCGACATTGACTCTCTGGGGTGTGCGTAAACCAAACAAACAAACAAAGTGAGAAAACTTGACACATACACTTACGAGATTAAAAAAAAAAACGCAAAAACAAGAAAAACTGAAGCAACAAATATCCGCTGAGTTGGCCAAATTGAAAAGGCTCTGCCAGCGACAGTTTGTGGCACCTGAATTGGATCTTGTGGCAGCAGCAGCAGCAGCAGCGGAAGCAGCAGCAGCAGCAGCAGCTGTTTGGCCAACAACTTCTGTGCCGCATATCTAATGAGGTGTCGTAAGTTTCTGCCTCAGCAGTTTGACAGCTGTCCAGGGAGCACGCGAACTGTTCCATGCCCATAGACGAATTGCTCTTCTCAGTTACTTAGTTACTTAGTTACTTAGTTACTTTGCAGCTGCTTAGTTTGTGTTTGGTTTGATGCTTTGATTTATAGTTGGCAAAAGTAATTTGCCAAATTGCCAGCACACATATAAATATACATATACTTATCAGACGACCGCCCGCCCGTCCCTCGGCCACTGACATAGGCTGCTCCATCAATGCCAATTAAATGGCATTTATTTAGCCATCAATTGTCATTTTAGCTGATCCGCAACTCAACTGTCAACTACGCCAACGCATTTTAAAGCTGTCAATTAACAAATTGTTTTTCGGCTTTTACAAAATGCCAGCTGAAAGCGTGCTGAATACCCTAACGTGGGAGTCGAACTGTTATGCGATGACTTTAGATACGCTAAGCAGCATAAATGAGTGTGAGTGTACTCATTTCATTCATAAATCGCAGATAATTGCCATGCAATGCAGCCATAATTCAAATGCGGCTCAGAAGTCACAAGGCCAACGCGCTGAGAAGTTCAACAAAAGGCGAACGCATAATTGTGCAGCGAACTGTATTAAACAGGGTCATATGCACAATTATAAGAATAACAAGACTTCTTTTGAGCAACAGCAACAACAACAACAACAAAGAAACAACAACAATAACAACAACAACAACAACAACAACAAACAACAGCTGTAGCAGCAAGAAGTTGAAGAAGAGCAGGAAAAAAGTTTTTGGTTTTTGTTGAAATTTTCTATGCAGCAACGTCAAGCGGAAGTCGTCAGTGGCAATGCCCTAACAGCCCCACCCCACCCACTAGCTGCCCCCCTCCCTCCAACAACTCAAAGTAGAGCCCCACCCCTCTCTCTCTCTCTCTCTCTTTCTCTCTCTAGCCTGCACACCCACAATCGTCATGGCTCGACGGCGGCGTCTCTCTTGAGCCCTCAAGGCACTCGAACGTAAAGCAGCATTGCTTTTATTTATTTTATTTTTATATATTTTCTTTCATGGGGGGGCTTTTCTTCAAATTTTCTTCTGATTTTCCACGAGTGTAAGACGTTGGCCACTTCATTTGAATCGTGTGATTCGAAGCGTTTGATGATTTGTTTAAGAGAATTTGCTCAACAAATTGATGGCAACTCATCATTTCTTGTGGCTGCGTTCAATTATTCGTTGTTGTTTTTGTTATATCAGAGTTACCTCCTTCCCCTGTTCACACTCCCCCTGCCCATTCCAGTTCAGCCACAAAACATATTTAATTGCAAATTAGACACACACAACCAACGCAAACAACTTGGGCGCGGTCACGTGCATTGGCAAAGCAGAAATTGAAGTTTACTCCCCCTTTCCCCTCTTCCTCCTCTTCCTGCCCTTCCTGCCCTTCCTGCCCTTCCCGCCATGCAGTTGCAAATCATAAAAACTGCCAATCGCATTGCCATTGAAGGACTAATCCCGTAATTACAAATCTACGGCTGACTGCTTGCCCGTTTCTCCGCTTCTCCGCTTCTTCTCTCCGCTCCGGCTTCGCCACTGTGCTGTGCTCAGGGCGTGTGAGTAGTAGAGCGGTGGGGGGAGGGATGGTTAGCTGTTGTGTGGGGTTGGGGGGAGGGGGCCAAGTTGGCAAAAATCAATACGCGCTGCGCTGCGTCCTTTTCTGCCCGCTTTATGCGCTCATAATTTATATACCCAGGCATTGAATGCAGTTCGGGTATGCCAGTTTGTACGAGAGCTGTTGAAACTGGTTTACATAGGACATAAGTTATTGAATTGCTTGCTATATATGTATATAAATATTAAACTATAATTAAGTAGATTTGCTTGCTTTCATTAGCTTAACAGTTTTCGCAAATTATTAAGCATTCACTACCCTGTTTTTCTTTGCAGTTTGCCCTTCATTGTATGGCAGTTCTGTTCAGCGAATTTCAAAATATTTCCTATTTTTTATTAAATAATAAATAATATTTCTTTATAATTAAACAAACTTGCAGTCACTCAGTACATTAACAGTTTTAAATTATTAATAATACAATAATACTTTGCATCTTTCCCCCTTTAAACTTTTACTATATTCAATGCGTTATCTGAGAGTAATTTTAATTGTTTAATATGAGTTAATTGTATTATTTTTTATCTATATATATTGAATTATAATTACATTGCATTTCCTGCTGCTAACTTTATCTATATACAATTACAGGGCAACTGTTAGTCGTTCATCATCAGGCTTGCATTTGCCACTTGTCATAACGTTGCCATTTGGCCATTGTTAAGGGTCTTGGCCTGCGTTACGTTTGCTCTTACATGAAATTTTCCGATAAGAAAAATTGCGGATGAGGGCATTGAAATTTATGCGCTGAATTGATGCCTCCCCTCCCAACTCCCTCCATCATCACCGTGCCGCTACCTACACAACTCCCAGCTCGTTTTATAATTTGCTCGCAGAAGTTGCAATTGCAAAGCGAGTCTTGTTATCGGCAATTGCTTATGTACTTATATACATATATATATAGATATATATATATATATATATAGCTGGCAGTTTGATATGTTTGCCCAGACTGTGGCCGGGTCTCAGTTGATTTAGATAATGCGATTTCCTGCTCGCTCTGACTTTGCACTTCTTGTGTGGCGGCAGGCCAAGTTAATTGCCAAGCCATACGATAACAGTGATATTGGTGAACTGAATTGCAGTGGGAGTTGGTGTTTGCCATTAGCTGGCAAAGTTAATTTATGCAAATTCTCCACATTCTCAGATTAAATACTTATGTCATTAACAAACAGCGAAGAGCCAAGGCGGAGACAGAGACAGAGGCAGAGGCAGAGGCAAAGCAAAGCCAAGCACAAAAGTAAAAGCAAATCTCTCAAGAACCGCAAGTGTAATTTGCAAAATGTACTCAACCACACACAAACACATATGCGTACACACACACACACACACAGCACACAATAATACACAGAGGTAGACTGTGGCATGCAAAGTATCTGGCCAAGATGAAGACCACATCAAAAGCATTCACTTGGCCAATAGCCACTGGCAAATGGCATCTAACAGCAGGCAGCAAGCATCAGACATCAGGCAACTGGCAACTGGCAACTGCCGTCTGGCAGCTGACTGTGCTCTGTTTTTGGGGTGGGGCGAGGGGGCCCCACATTGATGCATAAATCGGGCTTAATTAATTTAACCTGTCAACCGATTTGATTGCATTTGTATGAAGTTAAAGGTACGCCAGGTGAGTCACGAGCGCAGAGGACATGCGACGCCATTTAAGCAATCCTTGTAATGTTTTCACCATTTTATTCTCTTAGTTGATTTCATTTTGCCCACCATATTTGTTGTATTTTCATGCACATGACAGTTAAAATTGATTTTTCTTTTCGCTGGCTGCCATTTCCATTCCCATTTTCCCTCGCGTGCGCTGCGATTGTTTTGGAATTGATATTGAAAGCTGTCAATTTGCATTTGACATCGTTTTACATTTTTTTCTCCCCCAAAACTGCAGTTGCTTTTTTCATCCTTTTTCACTTGCTTTTACTTTTGCGAATGCATCTATATACATCTACATCCCCACCCGCCCGCATCGCTTGTTCAGCAGTTCGTCCTCTCTTCTGTATGCTCTGGCATTTTATTCGCTTTCTTTCTTTTTTGTTTTTTTTTTTTTTTGAAGATTTTTCAGTTGATTTGCCTGCCATTTCCCATTGGATTTGGTGCATGGAAATCTCCTCCTGCTCAACTTTGATGTGTTTGACATTGTTTTCCTTTATTTTTACTCTTTTTTTTCTCTTTCACATGCCGTTGTTGCTCCACACGTTTGCCCCAAAGAGCACGTTTCGTTGCAAAGTGTTCAATGGGATTTTGTGATGCCAGCAACAGCAGCAGCAACAATAACAACATCAGCAACAACAACAAATGTCACAGTTAACTTGTTTATGTCAACGTCAATGACTTTGTCAACTTTTAATTCTATTCAGAAATCGAATCAACAACATGCAAAATTATTTAAAAGGCCGAGCAATTAATTTCAAAAGTGTTTTATCAGCAAGAGTCAAAGGACAACAGATTTTTGAAATTTACAAAGTTTTATTTGAGTATAATGAAATGAAATTTGTTTTAATGGACTTCATATACAAAGAGTTATTTACATATACATATATAAGAGCTCGACAGATATTAATATTAAACAGCAAGATTAAAACAATATTTACATTTTATTTCTTTATAATTTTGAAATTAACTGCTGTGTTGGCCACTTTAGCTCAGCTCTTGAATTACAACAACACTTGCAATGTTTGTTTTTGTATTTACCGCAAGCAGTGTTCGCATGCCAATGCAAAATACAAAAACAATTTCGTATATTTCATTGCTTATCTTCAGTCTTCTCCGCCTTTGCTTCGAACTCAGCAACAACACTTGCATATGTTTTGTTGTTGCATTCCTCCAAGACTGCAGCTGCAGCCCTCAGGTATTGTTGTTGTTGTTGAAGTTACGAAGTGGGGAAAAGCGAATTGCGTAAAATAATGGCGTGCGCTTTATGAGTTCGGTGAGCGACGATTTGTCTGTTGCTAATGAACTCAAATAATAACGCAGAGCCGATTAACGATGACTAATTTAGTCATTAACACTAGACATGCAAATAGATGTGCACTAAGTTTAAATTATACTTTACTTTTAATTAATTTATTACTGCATTCCAATTATTACCTAATAAATATGAAGTTCGTTTAACAATACAAATAAAATAGCATCGATAGAGACTTTTAAATATAAAAAACATAAATAAATATAGATATAATAGTATTTTGCTGAAAATAATTACATTCTGTAAATATTAATAAACTGGATATCTAATCAGTTAGCTAATATTAAATTATTATAGACTATAATCGCATTGAAGTAATATATTTACACAAATCGAATAAAATACTTCTTGTAGCTTTGCGAGAACTTATCGTATTTACTTTCATATCATTTATTGTTAATGTTTCACATCTGTTATTCAATTAGAACTTCAGGTTCTGATATTGAAATGATAATGTCTTCTAATAACGCCTAATTTGACCCTCGTCTTGAGTGTATTTACATATTGTGTTATGGTCAATTGATGAGCTGGCTTTGACCTCGACTCGTCTCGTTGTGGCTGTTGCTGTTGTTGTTGTTGTTGTTAAGGCTGATCACATGTACACGCATAATATCTCTGGTCTGTCTGGTCTGTTTATTTGAATGGAAGTGGAGCATATGTATGTGGGCGTGCCACGTCCCGGTCTGTCTGTCTGCATGCTCGACAGAGTGTCACATTTAATTACACATATTGCAAAGAGTATTTGGCTTAATTCTTTTTAATGGCAAATTATGCGCCCAACTGCAAATTATACGCACGGACAAATTATTATTAAAGGCCGTGTGTTGCATGTGTGTGTTGCGTGTGTGTGTTGAGTGTGTGTCAAGTTGTGTTTGCCATAATGACACGTGAGTGGCAAACAGCTTGCAGCATTATAAAGTAGCAACAAAATTGCAGTTGATGTTTCAATTTGTTATAATACGATTTATAAAATTGGCAAGCATAAAACAAAGTTTATTTTCATTTAATTAAGAGCATATTTAAGTGCTGTAATTTAAACGAATACTCAAATACTATAACTATTAACTATTATGTACCAAAAATGACTTAAATGTCTTATTGCTTTAAAATTTATGGCAGAAATGATGGGAATGCCTTCCATTTGGCAGGCAGACTTCAATTTCAAAATTTCCAACAGTCTCATAAATATTTAGAGCTGAGCCGAAAATAAAACAACAAGTGAAAAACAACGAAGAAGAAAAAGATGAATTAAGGGCAGCATAAATTGTTAACACGCATGTGCCGCAATATAATGCGAGTGACGAAAATTAACTGAAACTTTATTAAATATGCAGTAGTCACGGGCAGGGGAGGAGTCGGTGTGGGCGGCAGAAACGAACAACAGCTGAGGTCAGGCGTGGGCAAAAAGTGAGAGCGGAAGAGAGTCTGGCATAAGGGGGGAAGGCAATAATGAATGTTGAATGTTTAAACAAAGCGCCCGAGACGAAGATGAAGACGAAGACGTCGACGGAGACGGAGACGCAGTCGTAGACAATGCCAAACAATAACGATGCGTGTGCCTGGTAAGGGTGTGCGTGTGTGTGTGTGTGTGTGTGTGTGAGAGTCTCTGGCCTCGGCGGCCAGGCGGGCCATTCAAATCTAGGCTACAACTTTTGCTTAATGCAATAACCGTGTTACGGCCCCGCCACATGCAAATGAAGGCAACACGAGCGCCACTGGGGCTACAGGCAACAATTCCCCAGGAAGTCAAGATACACACACACACACACACACACACATAGATGCAGGTACTGTGCATGTGTGTGTGTGTGTGTGGCACTTACAACGACGGCTACATTGGACGGCACAATCAAATGCATTGGCCTAAGGATATTTTCATGTTGGCAACAATGAAAATTCGCTGTGTTCGTCACAACAGGAAGGGCAAGCGAGATGGGTATATTGTATTGCCTGCCAACACACACACGCACACACAGCGGGTGGCTGTCTATGTCTATGCCACACACACACAAACACACACACATACACAGACGAACAACAATAAGACTACTGTCATTCATTCATTTTTGAAATTCTCGCCAAACGCCGGCAATTCACTTTTTAGCTGAATAACTGGCACCCACACCCCCACACACTCTGTACACCCTACACCCGCTGTTCGCCACACTCACACACGTCTGCTTGTCATATATATTATGTGTGCGTGGCACAATTTCTTTTGCTAGAACTGTAAGCAAAACAAGCGGCATACTGATGACACTGACTGTAAGTCAAGCCTTTAGATTTAGCTCAACATTCGCTCCGTGGCTAATGGGTTTGTGTTTGTTTAAAGATGCAGAAAAAATGGTTTATTTAAGAACTGAAATGCCAGCTACAGGGTATTTGCAAGTGCAGCATTGCAATGTCGATAAGGTTTCAATTGTTGTTATACGCTCTGCCTTTTAAGCTTGTTTATTTTTATTTCAATGCATTTGCCATGCTGCTTCTTCCTTTTCTGCTGCTGCTCCTCTTATTGCTGCTCCTCCTACTGCTGCTCCTCTTGCTGCTGCTGCTCCTCCTCCTGCTGCTCCTCCTCTTGCTGCTGCTCCTCCTCTTGCTGCTGCTCCTCCTCCTACTGCTGCTCCTCGTGCTACTGCTACTCCTCGTGCTGCTCATTCTCCTTCTCACTCTTCTTCTACCCATTCCTCATTGCCATTTCCATTCCCATTCCGTTTCACGCTCAACTGGAACAATGATAAATGTTTGTTGGCATTCGCCTGTTGTTATTCGCATTTCTAGGCTGACTTATGAATCCATTCACGAATGGAAATCATGAGTTATGATCGCTGTGGCAATTTTCAATTTCATAACATAAGAAAGGAACCCCTACACCTCCCCTACACCACCACCACGCCAAAAAAAAAAACAGAGAAACACTTTTTTGTTTGAATATCCAGAAGATTTGTATGTTAATCAGTTTGACTTTATCGAACAGTGTTGGCTAATTGCTAAAGTTGAGCATTTTATGGGCATTTTGTGACTTTATTTTAGGCACAACGCTTAAATGATAACTGTAAATTGTAAATTGTAAATTGTAAATTGTAAATTGCTTTATGCGCCATAAAATGCCAGTCAAGGTGTGTGCGCGTGTGTGCGTGTGTGCTTGGGGGTGTGTCTCCGTGTGTACATGTAAATATTTAATGTTTAAATTTAAAAATATAATTATATTTTAGCACAGCGCGCACAATCAGCATGAGGTCCCCGCTTCCTTCTGATTCCGATTCCGATTCAGATTCTGATTCTGTGCTACGCTGGCTTCCTGCCAGGCAGCCCGACAGCCCGACAGCCCGACTACCAGTCATTCCGTCATTCCGTCAACCCCCCCGCTCGTCAGACATTCAGCCTGCCAATTTAATTCGTTTGCATAAATTTTTGGCATGGCTGCGAGCGAGTGGGGAGCGGCCAAGGGGAAGATCCACTGTGTGGGTCACAAAACCAAGGCCCTGTGGCTTCTTTTTTTTATTTTTATATATTTCTGTATGCTGTGCTCCTTCAGTTCAGTTCTCTAGGCAGGAGTTCAGTTTGTTTTTATGTTGTTTTCCTATGCAAAATTCGATTTTAATGTGCTGGCAAATGCCTTAAATATTTGCTGGCATTGTGACGGTGGGTTTTATGGATGGTTTCTGGGTGGTTACTGGGTGGTATCTGGGTGGTTACTGGGTGGTTGCCTGTTGTTTTTGATTGTCTTGCTACACAACAATTTCAGTTATTTTGCCGGGAAATGGAAGGACTTGAGCTGGAGTTGCTGTCTCAATGCCTTGCATAAACAATCAAAGTGAATGCAAATAAACAATTTGTGAAAATAGCATTGAAATTGTTGTAAACTTTAAGTATGTTGATTTGCCAGCGATGTCAATGAATAAATAAGCCTAATTGCTAATTGACTCGCAAGTGCTGCGATGCGATATCTTTAATTTGATCAATAATTCAACAACCGATTGACTTCGCTCCCCATCCTCCTCCTCCGCCTCCTCCTCCTCCAGCTGCTACTACATCAGCTGCTTTGGGCTAAGCTCCGCTGACCGCATGTGGGGCTGTCTCCCTTGGAGAGCCATAAATCATCATTTATATTATTAACATGGGGATCAAAACAGACAACAGACAAGCCAAACTACTAAACACGCACACTTTCATATGCATGTGCATGTGTGTGCGATGTGTGTGTGTGTGTGTGTATGTGTGTGTGTTAACCGGAAACCAGAGCGACCGCAAATGACAAGGGAATGAAAGTGTGTCCGTGTCCGTGTCCGTCTAAAATATGTTCCTTGCAAAAACATCAAACGTTGCCAGGACGCAGGACGCAGGACGAACTCTGCGAACGAACGAAACGAAGCAACTAACATTAAAGTGTAGCATATTTATGGGCGCAGCATGAAGAGCCAACGCCAAAGCAGCAACCAGCCAGCCAACCAGTTAGCCACCCAGGCAGCCAGCCAGCCAGCCAGCCAGCCAGTTGGCCAAGCCAACAGACAGCTGGCCATATGCAAAAGGGCACATGGGCTACGAAAAAGGCCAACTCAATTGAGTGTGCAGTGAACTTATGTCTTCCATACTACAACAGCTCCGACTACAGTTACCCGCAATTGTTAAGGGTCAACAGCACAAATACGCTAACAGCACAGGGTATGCAATGCAGTCGGTCAATGCAAGTCAGCGAAAATGCTGCAAATTTCACTTGAGCTGAAGTTGTAGGCAATTGCTGTGCGAGTGTAATTGAAAACTCTATTTACAGGGTATACGTAAAAGTATAAAAATATATTTACAGGGTATCGGAAGTTAGACAAATAAAATTGAAGTTTAATATAAATATATATAAATAATATATAATATATATATAAATAATAATATAAATATATTTAATTTAAATATAAAAACTAAGCAACATTTCAGTCTGTTTAACTTGGCAGGGTATGCATAGCTCTATTCACTCTCTTTTGTGCATTTTTTTTTGTGGTAGCTCAATTTGTGCACATACTTTTTGGGGCTACTGTTTGTTTTCAGAAGCCCGTATGCAAAACTAATAGAAGCTTCAACTGACCAGGTTAGCTGGCACCAGGTACCAAGGGCGACTCGACTGGACTGAACTGGACTAGAGACTGGACTGCCCACCTGACTGTCACTCTTTGTGCCTCTGTCACCCGCTCTATCTTTGTCTAATCTCTCTCTCTCTCTCTCTCTGTCTCTCTCTCTGTCTCCATGTGATGGACAGCACAGACTCCAGTTCGCAGGTCGCCAGTTTGCCAGTTCTCTAGTGCTTTGCATGTTTTATAGTTTTGACCTTAATACCGACAAATCCTATTCCGTTCTACTCTCTCTGTGTGTGTGTGTGTGTGTGTGTGTGTGTGTGTGTGTGTAAAGGTGTGTGCCCGAGTGTTGGTATGACGTGTGAAGCTGTTTTTGTCTTTGGGACTGCCGCCCGTGATATTAAGCTTAAGGGCAAACACAGACAGACAAACACACACATTAGAATATGAATTCATTCATTACTTATGAGCCAACATTTTGTGGCTTGTAAATAATATTGTTGCTTGCCAAATAAATAGTTGTGTTGAATGCCTAATACATTAACTATTAATTATAATCACACAGCAAACATTTACCATACGGTTTTCCACAGCATTTCCATAACATTTCATAGTAGAGTCGAGGCAAATGAATATTCAAAGTTAATCATCAAAATAAAAAATAATTCATATTATATTTCTGTATTTAATTTCATAAATAAACTTTAGATATTATTATGTTAATATTAATATTATTTAAAATTGAAATTAATTTATTATAATCTTTAAATGTTTTCTTAAACATCTCTAAAGTATTTAGTTAATTAAAGAAAAGATTAAAATTAGCATGCAGAGTTAATCTTTGTTAAATTGTTAAATTTCATATTATATTTCTATATTTAATTCACATGTAAATTGTAGATATTATTATATTTATATTAATATTATTTGCAATTTGAATTAATTTCATATAATCATGACTGGTTGCTTAATTAATTCTTTAAAATTTAGTTAGTTTTAGAATAGATGCAAATGAATATTCAAAGTTAATCTTTGTTAGATTGTTCAAATTCCAATATTATTTATGTGTTTAATTTCTTATAATAAATTTAGATATTATTATATTAATATTAATATTATTTGTAAATAAAATTAATTTATTATTATCATAAAAGGT
The DNA here is from genome assembly GCA_035042075.1 of Drosophila macrospina. Classification (NCBI taxonomy): domain Eukaryota; kingdom Metazoa; phylum Arthropoda; class Insecta; order Diptera; family Drosophilidae; genus Drosophila; species Drosophila macrospina. The sequence continues at coordinate 3,909,787 of JAWNLW010000284.1, forward strand.
TTCTTTAAACATTTCTATAAAGAGTAAATTGAAAAGTACATTCAAAGTTATTCTTTGTTATTTTTTAAATTTCATATTATATTTCTGTTTTTAATTTGATATTAATATTAATTTTATTTAAAGTTTAAATTAATTGATTGTAATTACAAAAGATTTCTTTAAACGTTTCAATAACATTTCTTTATAGAATGAAAGAAACAAAATACTTTCAAAGCAATTCTTAGTTAATTCTTAATAGAAATTATATAAAATTATATTAATATTAATGTTATTTGAAATTCAAATTAATTATAATTTCTAAATATTTTCTTAAATATTTCTATAACATTAACAAAGCAGTAATAGTAACATTAATAGTAAAACCAAAAGGAAATTCCAAGCCATATTCTTTGTTTGCTAATTGTTAAATTCCATGATATATTTCTATATTTAGCTTCTTTTAGAAACTGTAGATATTATTATATTAATATTTTTTGAAATTTTAATAAATTTATTATAATTATAAAATGTTTCTTTAAACGTTTCCATAATATTTCTTTATAGAATGAAAGAAACAAAATACTTTCAAAGCAATTCTTAGTTAATTCTTAATAGATAATTTATGTTATTATATAAATATTAATAATATATAAAATTCATATTAATTTATTAAAATCTTTAAAGGTTTTCTTAAACATTTCTTTAATATTTAGTTAGTTAAAGAATAGATACAAATAAGCATTCAACGCTATTCTATGTTAATTCTAAATTAGCATATAAAGTTATTATTTGTTAATTCTATTATAATATTCATTAAAATTGAAATTAATTTATTATAATCACAAACATTTCTATAACATTTATTTATAGAGTAAACTGAAAAGAACTTTCAAAGCAATTCTTTATTTATTCTTCAATTTTATATTACATTTCTGTATTTAATTTCAAATAAAAGTGAAGATATATTTTTATTATTATTCTTTTAATTTGCAATTAATTTATTCCACTCACAAAAGGTTTCCTTAAACATTTCTACAACATTTCCCTATAGAAAAGGTGCAACAGAACATTCAAAGCAATTCTTTATTCATACTTAAATATATTATTCTATTTATATGTTATATTGTATTATATATTGTAAATAAAATCCCAAATTGTTCTGATAATTTTATAAAGATCTCAATTGAATTGCCTTAATTTTCACAGTATAACTACAATGATCAATTAGTGCAAATATGTTGCAAGGTCGTGTGGCATTCATAGCCTAAATATACTGCCACTTATGTGATATTAATTCGATGGCAAATGAAGTCAGTTTAATAAATGCTCTCAAATGTGCACAGATGACTGCAATTAGAGTTTGGATCGATAGTTGCACAGTGCGCTTAAAACGGCCTAAGGCGCTGAGGCGCTGAGGAATCAATCGACTTCGATGTGTGTGTGTGTGTGTGTGTGTGTGTGTGTGTGTGTGTGTGTGTGTGTAGTTGACTGTTGTGTTGTGCTCGTAAGTCAGTTGCTAGCTTTGGGCATTTGTGCATTTGTGGCAAACATATGTTAGCTGAATTTATTGTTATTGAATTGCAGGCTGAGAGAGAGAGAGAGAGGGAGAGAGACAGAGCGTATGTTTAAGCCAAATCAAACATGAACTTACCACATTGAAAGCCACAAAGTCCAAGCAAGTGGCAAACATGTTAAATTATGTATATTTTAATTTTGAGCTTATCGCACTCATTAACACCTTGGCTGACACAAGCTGCGGCTACTCGTTGCCCTGGCAACTTAACCCGGGACCAAAAGGCCTTTACAATTTCTCAGAGAGAGAGGGAGAGAGGTAGTGCGAGTCTTTGATGAGCTGCTTTCAGCCTTGTTTTTTTCTTGCCGCAACTGGTTGAATGTGCATAAACTAATAAAGCTTATCTCGCTTGCTTAGCCACAAAGCATTCGCAGCTCAGTTGATTCGAAGTGGGACAAGCCACTCTACCTCTATCTCTATCTCTATCTCCATCTCTATCTCTATCTCTTTCTCTGCCTCTTTGCAGTGTGTCAAGGTGATATGCCCAGAGCAAACAGAGTCCACAGTGAGAGCACCTGAAAGGCTTTCAATTTACACGAAAAACTTCAACTGCTGCTGCTGCTGCGAGTGCAAATTCATTGAATGTTGCACAAATGGGCTGCCACAGCCAGTGCCACAGTCGGAGTCACAGTGCTGCAGCTGCCACAATATTGGCAATTACCAATTTTCGGCTTAAATTGAAAGCCTTACAATTGCAGCTCAGGCATAAAATGAAATAATGAAATCAACTGCAAGAGAAAGAGAGACAGAGAGAGAGAGAGAGAGAGAGAGAGAGAGAGTCAGACAGAGAGTGAGAGAGAGCACACACTTGTGCAGCTTCGACAAAATTTTAATTAAAATCTCTTGCCCCCTCACTTTGTGTGCTTAATTAAATGCACTTTAGCTTTGCGCAACGAGCTGCATTAATTCTCAATGTTGCAACTGACAAAAGCGCAGTTGCAACAACAGCATTAAGCATAAGACTCTTGTCTAACAAAAAAACATTAAAACAAAAGCATCTACAGCTTAGTTGCTGCTTAAAGTGGCATTAACAAGTGTTTTGATTAGAGATTCGTGCATAGCAACAGTTGCACTGAACCAGTTGGGAATTCTAAGTGAAAACTGTTTACACGGCGCAACTTTAAAGGATTCGCTGAGTGTATAGATCATTTGCTGTGCCTTGTGATTACGAGAGTACACAGTTTGGCACAGCAAGTGCTCACTTACGCCCACGCAGACACGCCCACCAACACACACACACACCACACACACACAGAGAGAGAGAGAGGGGAGGAAAAAGTGCTTGAAGGCAAAGCATTTCAACGCAAAACAAGTGTAAATCAAATAAAACCTAATAAAATATAAAAAGAATCGGTCGCCAAGCTGCGACCTGGCATTGCCGACAGCAGCACGCACAACAGCACCACACACACACACACACACACGCACACACACAGCAGACTGGCGCCCTTACACGCATTTGTGTGCACACACAATGCCCCAGACAGTTGAGGGAAGCCAGGGCAGCGGGAGGTGTGTGGAGCGCAGGTTGTGTTAGCGAGAAAGAGAGGGAGAGAGAGAGAGAGAGAGAGAGAGAGAGAGGTAGAGAGAGGGGTAGAGTGGCAGAGAGCAGAGAAAAAGGGAAAACGAAACCCAAATGGCAAACGAATTGAAGTCAGCAATTTTATGTTTTATTGCAATTTCTTGCCTTTCATTTGCTCCTCCTCCTCCTATTGCCACACCCCCTCACCACCTGCCGCCTGCCACTTTCTATACTACGTTTACCTTGTTGTCGCTGCTCGTGTCTCGTGCCACGTTCCGGGCAACGCGCCACAATGGCGTAACAGTTCCAGCATTTGCCACGGTTTTGTCATAAAAGCGGCGATTCAGCTCGAGGTGTGGATGCCACAGCGTGGATAGCTTCGATATATGTGGATGGATGGCTGGATGGGTGAACGAATGCGTAGCTATGGATTCAGATACAGCCATTTGCCATTTGCCATGCAACAGCAACAGCTACAGCATTGGCAACCTGGCAACGTGGCAACAAAGGCTGCAACTTGCCCTGTAGCTGTAGCCGTGGCTGCGGCTGCCTGTGGCACTGTGCTGCTGCCACACGCTTGCGAAAATCGCTTAAAACCAAGTTATTTTCTTCGTTTTTTTCTCTAGTTGTTAGAGCGAGTGGGGTGGAGTGTTGAGAAGGGGGGAATCTATGAAAACATGAAGGGTATATGTCTGTGCGCATATGTCATAAATGCTATAGAAGCAGTTGAGGTCCCCCCTGCTTAGTTTTTTGGGGTCTCGGCCTGTTTCTGCTGCTGTTGCAAGGGCAAAGGGCCAAGGACCAAGAACAGGGCCAGGGCCAGGGCCAGAACCAGGGCCAGGAACGAGAGTCAGGACCAGCGTCAGGGTTGTAAAAACGAAATGGAAATGGGTTTTTGCGGCAAGTGCGCTGCAATTGTGTGGCATTTATAGATAGCAAACTGTGCGTGTGTGTGTGTGTGTAGATGTGTGAGTGTGTGGGTGTGTGTGTGTGCGTGTGTGCTAGGGTAGGTATTCATGCGTGTTTGCTGCTTCGCTAAGGTTTTTATATTAAAATTATATGATATCGATGTGTGTTTTATGCATTTCCACTGAGCAGAGACGGCGAAGGAGCGGAGTAAGGGAGTAGGGGAGCAGTGGAATGGGGCTGTAGATGGGGCAACAAATCCCGCAAATTGTTTTCAAGTGAACATAAATTACAGAGAATTGCTCGACACACATAATTTATGGCCAGCAAATATGACAAGTATGTAAATCGATTAGAGTGCGCGCCTTAAATACTAAAGACAATTAAGGCAAAGACATTAAGTATTACTCTGTAAATGTTATTGCAAACATTTCTAATCAAATACCTCATTAAGCTGGACACCTGCAATCAGTTGATTGATTGCATTTTTTGTTAATTGAACAAGTGCAAGCGATTCTGCAAAGCAAACTTGAACTGTAAGTAATGCTTATACATATATGTTATAGAGCATTAGAAATGAGCGCTGTTTCATGGACTATCAGCCGTGCCACGCCCCCTTGAATGCTGCTCTACTCAGCAGCGTCTAATTGCCAGTGCTGGCAACTTTCACACAATGAATGGCGTGTGCTTGGCTTGGCTTGGCTTGGCTTGGCTTGGCTCAAAGACGTCTAACCTAAACCTAAAACTCCAGAGGCAAAGCCAAACTCAAACTGTGAACTGAACTTCGCCGAGGTTCCGGGCTATAAATCATTGCGTTGCCTGCCAAGCTGCAACATCATTGAACATTAAAATAATTGCAATGCGAAAGTTGCTGCTATTGTGGTTGTTGTTGCTGCTGCTGCTGTCTGCTCGCTGCTTGCCTCACTTCGGTCAGCACTTGCCACACAGAGACGAGAAGACCACTTCATGTTCATTAATGATAATTAAAAAAGTTTTGCCAATAAAAATTTGCTGTGCCGACCTCTAGTCTATTCAATTTGTTAAACAACTGCAATGAATGTACTTCTTCCAGTCTTTGCGTGTGTGTGCGTGTGTGTGTGTGTGTGCAAGGTGTGAGTATTAAAAGTGATTAGATCTAAACTGTCAAATGAGTTGGAGTGAATATGTACATGTATTCATCTTGATATTCATTTTCATATTGATATTCATCTTGTTATTCATATTCATTATCATATTCATATTCATCTTGATATTCATCTTGAAATTCATCTTGATATTCATCTTGATATTCATATTAATATTCATAATCATCTTCATATTCATCTTGTTATTCATATTCATATTCATATTCATATTCATATTTATTTTCATATTCATATTCATATTCATGTTTATATTTATATTTATATTCATATTCATATTCATATTGATATTAATAATCATATTCATATTCATATTCATATTCATATTCATATTCATGTTCATATTCATATTCATATTCATATTCATATTCATATTCATATTCATATTCATATTCATATTCATATTCATATTCATTTTCAGTTTCATATTCATATTCATGTTCATATTCATATTCGTATTCATATTCATGTTTATATTTATATTCAAATTCGTATTCATATTGATGTTAATATTCATATTCATTTTCAGTTTCATATTCATATTCAACTTCATATTCATATTCATATTCATATTCAACTTCATATTCATATTCATGTTCATATTCATATACATATTCATATTCATATTCATATTCAAATTCATTTGCTATCCTCATCTCCTGCTTAACAACTTTTAAAGTTATTAGTTCTTCTTCTTCTTCTGATCTAGTTATTCACTAATCTAATCAACTTTAATTAGCCAATCGAATGAACGAATTCGATAACCGCAGACTATAAATCCCCTTTGAACTGGTTCAGCGACAAAGTCTCTCCCTTAATACAATTTACGCTCAATCTGAGCTGGTTCAACAATGGAACTAGTTAGGATTCTATATAATTTACTAATTCGTATGTAAAATTCCAATATTCATATTCATATTAATATTCATATTCATATTCATATTCATATTCATAATCATATTCATAATCATATTCATAAACATATTCAAATTATTATTCATATTCATTTGCTATCCTCATCTCCTGCTTAACAACTTTTAAAGTTGGCTTCTGATTATTTCTTCTTCTTTTTCCCATCTAGTTATTCACTAATCTAATGAACTGCAATTAGCCAATCGAATGAACGAATTCGATAACCACCGACTGTAAGCCCCCTTTGAACCGGTTCAGCGGCAAAGTCGCTCCCTTAATACAATTTGCACTCAGTCTGAGCTGATTCTACAATGGAACTAGTTAGGATTCTATATAATTTACTAATTCGTATGTAAAATTCCAATATTCATATTCATATTAATATTCATATTCATATTCATATTCATATTCATATTAATATTCATATTCATATTCATATTCATATTCATATGCATTTTCATATTCATATTCATATTCATATGATTTCATCATCTCCTGCTTAACAACTTTTAAAGTTGCCATCTTCTTCTTTCAATTAGCCAATCGAATAATCGAATTCGATAATCACAGACTATAAATGCTGGTTCTACAATGGAACTAGTTAGGATTCTATATAATTTACTAATTCGTATGTAAAATTTCAATTAAAAGTTGCAAGAAACTCAAAAGTTTCGTTATCGTTCACTTTTGAACTGGTTCTGGTTCCGAGAACAGCAAAAAAAAGATGCGTTGAACAATAAGCCAAGTCAAATTCAATTGGCAGCAAATTAGTGCGAATATTCATGGCAAGTCAAAATTGGCAGAGAGCTCTATAAATATGTATGAGGCGTCGCCTGCCCTGTCGCATGTTGAGTGCAACTTGAGGAGTTGCAACTTGCAACACTAGCAGCCAGCCAGCTGTCGCCTAGCCAAGCAGCGAGAGTGTGCCTGTGTGTGTGTGCGTGTGTGTGTGTGTGTGTGTGTCTGTTTAATATTCTGCACGTATTTTTGACAAGCTTGTTGCTCAATCTTGCAGCTAAACTGCAGATATGCGGACAGACAGACAGACAGAGAGAGAGAGAGAGGGAGGGAGCGAGGGAGTTAGAGGAAAAACTGCTTGAATTGGGCCTAAACGGAAAACAAGTCAAAGCCATTGAAGAATTGTTGTATGTATTTCAATAAGCGATATACCTGAGTGTTTGCATCGATTGAACTCATATTTCGCATATCACATATCGCATTTCCCATTTTCCATTTCCCATTTCACATGCTCAAAAGTAGGCAACACAAAAGTGTAGCAACTCCCCTTCCCCCTTTAAGCAGTTCCACTCCAACTCTTGGCCAACTCGCTGCTGTGCAAAATGTAAACAAACATTTGACCACACACACACGCACACACACACGCACACGCACACACAGAGAGAGCTGTGTAGACACTAGCTGACTGGAAGTTGCCGCCGTTGCACGTGCAACACACTGCGTCGACTCACCAAATTGCCACACGACTTTGTGTTGAGTTTCTCGGCTTTCCATTAAAGTCAAGTTCGCACTGAAGAATGGTTTTTCCGTAGCGCTTTTCCTCAGTCAGTTCGTAACGCGTCGCTGTCGCCAGTTGTCATGTGAAAAGCGCGTCTCTGCCTCTGACTGTGGAAACTCAAGCGAGTGTTGTGACGAGTGTGTTGACGAGATTCGTAGTATTTTGATGTGCTAATTGTGACATTACGCATACGACGCGTTGGCCAGGCCATTAAGTGTTAACTTGTTGTGTGTCGAGTTGATAGCATTTGATAAGCAACAGCAAGAACAGTTGCCACACAGTTGCCACCGTTGCTACACTTGCCACACAGCTGCCACAGCTGCCACACAGCTGGCACACAGCTGGCAGAGTTGCAGCCACAGAGCCGGCGGTTAGTACGCATATTGTTAACGTGTTGTTTGACATTTTAGCCACACTTAATGCCTTTGACATTGACAACGCACTAGTCCCATTGCGGCCACATCCTTGTGCTACTGCTCTTCCCCATTCTCCCTCTCCCTCGCCTTCTCTTACTCTACCTCGCTGCTGTCCTTCGAACTGTGTAAATATTCATTTTTCTAGCTTGTTCACGCAGCTGCAAAAGTTGTTGCCTGCTTTTAGCATAATTAAGCCACACACACACACACTTTTTGGCCCTGCAACTGCCACTGCAACTGGCGCTGCCTCCCCTCCCCCCTCCCCACTCCACCACTCTGTCAGTGTCAGTGAAAGTTAAGCGCTATCAAGTTTGCCGGCAAGTTAAAGAGCTACCTTTAAGTTGCTCCTCACTGCATTTTCTGAGGTAAGTCCACTTAACTATACACATTTCCCTTTTGGCCAGCTTTGCTTTAGACTTGCTTAATTGAAGTCAGCTGCTAAAACTTTAATTGAATTGCATTTGAGTGCAAAAGTGTGGAGTGGCTGCCTTGCAGTTGCCTTAGTTAGCCGAGCACTTGCTGCTCTTTTAGCCAGCTTCAACTCGGCTTGAATGGTTTGCAAAAATTTCGCAAATATTTCAAATTATTTTAAATGCTGGAGTTGTTTTTAAATGGAGTCTGGAGTTGTTGCAAGTTTTATAAGTATTATGTTTGTATTAATTATATGGCAAGTTTGTCTCTAAGGAAAGTGGGATGTACCTAGGAGTGAGACAGGCAGGCAGACAGACAGAAAGACAGTCAATCAGTCAGTCAATCAATCAGTCAGTCAGTCAGTCAGACAGTCAGTCAGACAGTCATCTAGCTTAGCCATCAGCAAATCTCTACTTCTACTCTGCTGGCTTGAAGTCTATTAAGAACCAGACTTAAACTCGCATGTAAACAAAGCCTAAATGGCTTAAACGCTTTGGCTGTTGTGGCAGAAGCCGCTGCCGCTGCTGCTGCTGTTGCTGTTGCTGTCCAATGTTGATTTCTCAATTGACTTCCAGCTGTAAATGCCTCCGTTACAGTGCAGATCTTAGTTACAGCACAGCAAGAAAAAGTTCTCAAGTGGCTGTGGAAGAAGCGTAGAATTAAATTAAAAAACACAAGGGAAAGCAAAAAATAGAGAAAAGCGAAAGAAAAGCGACGCATGTGCAAATAAAAGAGGGCTACAAATTCAATTGAAGGGGGAGCGATGGGGGGGATAGATGGGGGACATAGGCCCCACGCACAATAGTTAAGCGGAAATGAACGTCCCTGGGCTGCTAGTGTGGGCAGCGGGCAGAGAAGTGTGTCAAAGTACGCAGGGGGGAATCAATCGAAGAAGACGAAAGCCAAACAGCCTCGAGCCAGAAAATGTAGAGGGGGGTCGAGGAGAGCATGGGGGTGGAAGGGAATAACGAAATCGAAATGGAACTCAAGCAAAAACTACTTTGTTTGCGATTAGCACTTGGCCGGCTTGCTGAATGGCAAGACTGAAGAGAGCGGGGATGGGGGATGGGTAGGGGAGCGAAGGGTAGCTTGAAGAGCGCCACTTGGCTGGTGGAGGAGGTTGAAATGAAATGTGTGTCAATATATTGATTGAATAATGGTCTACATATTGACAAACAACTCAAAAAGGCACTCGATACACACACACACACACACACACACACACACACACACACACACACACACACACACACACACACACACACAAACTGTTGTGCACTCACTTACTTGACGTTGACAGGCGACTGGAGACGTTAGACGATCTGATGACATGGCCTAGAGGCAGGCAGACATGTAGCTAAGGATATTCGTCAAATAGGCAAATGCAAAAGTGAGTTAGCAGTGGGAGAGGAGGAGGAGAAGAGAGGGGAATACATCAAAAGGCATTTCGAGTGCGTCATCAATGCAAAGCAGTTGGCAAAGCTGAAGATGTCGCTGGAGCTGTCGACGTAGCTGAAGCTGAAGCAGAAGCATTGAGTCTTGAGAATAGGGGTACCTATGACATATCTGGCTACCAAGAAGAGAAGCTGGCGGGGTGCTGGGGAGGGAGGGGGCGTGTCTGAAACACGTGTTCCTTTAATTAGATAAAGTTTGTTTGCATTACAAACATACTGGCAGCAATTTGCTGCCAATGCTGCTGCTGTCAATAGCAACGCTCCCCGCCCCTGCCCCACCGTTAACTTTTCCAGCGCACTGTATTCCCTGGTGCAAAAAGAAAAGTTCGCCCTGGACGACACCGACACCGACGCACGTCTAGTTAAATAAATAAAATAAATAAAAAATATAAAAAAATTATTAGATGAAAATCAAATAAAATGGCATATAAAGTACAGCTAGCAAGTTGCCACGCCCCCTGTCCGCGCTGTAAAACACATAAATTTACATTTATATATATACAGTTATATATATATATAATTTCATTGAATTTTGCGCTTTTGCGGGAAAATTCTTTTGCTCATTTGCGTGACATTTTCCACAGCGCGTCGCGTTTTCCTTTTGGCATTTTTTCCGCTCTCGCGCAGCAAAATAACTTTACACAAATTATTTGTATTTATATTTGATTTGCTTTTATTTTTGATTTGCTATTTCTTATTTCTTATTTCTACATTTGTTTGCTTTCATTTTTCTTACGATTTACAACATTAAGTGAAAGTTTTTCCCGAGCAAAGAAAAGTTCTTTAAATGGTTAGTAAATATAGTAAATGTAGTAATTATAGCAATTATATAAAATATAGTAAATATATTAAATATAGTAAATATAGTAAATATAGTAAATATAGTAAATATATTAAATATAGTAAATATATTAAATATAGTAAATATAGTAAATATAGTAAATATAGTAAATATATTAAATATAGTAAATATATTAAATATAGTAAATATATTAAATATAGTAAATATATTAAATATAGTAAATATATTAAATATAGTAAATATATTAAATATAGTAAATATAGTAAATATAGTAAATATAGTAAATATATTAAATATAGTAAATATAGTAAATATAGTAAATATAGTAAATATAGTAAATATAGTAAATATAGTAAATATAGTAAATATAGTAAATATAGTAAATATAGTAAATATAGTAAATATAGTAAATATAGTAAATATAGTAAATATATTAAATATAGTAAATATATTAAATATAGTAAATATATTAAATATATTAAATATAGTAAATATGGTAAATATATTAAATATAGTAAATATAGTAACTATAATAAATATAGTAAATATAGTAAATATAGTAAATATAGTAAATATAGAAAATATATTAAATATAGTAAATATATTAAATATAGCATATACTTTGCTTTGTTAATAGTTTTAACTGATTAAGAAACGAGATTTCCACGCAATTTTCCGCTTAAACTGTATTCAAGTTGCAAGCAAATCCCTGCAACATTTTATTATGCATTTAAGTAATTTTTCTTTAATATATTATTATATATTTATATATATATAAATGCTGTCTATAAATAGCACAAAGTGTGTGAAAAATTTCAAGGTTTTTCTTGTTGCTTTTCTCACTTTTGTGTTGTTGTTTGTGTTTCCTTTGTGCTGAGCTGCTGGCAAGGCGCACACACACACTTGTTGTTAATTAAAAGCTCACAAAAGTAGGTAACATGCATATAACAAGGCTTACACACACACACACACACACACACTCAATTGTTGCACATATTAATTTGTGTGCGGTGGCTTTCAATGTGGCGGCCCTTTTGTGTTGGCGCTTTTCTTCATTTTGGCCAAGCGACAACAATGGGAGTGACAACAATGAAGGCCAGCAATGCACATAAACTTGCTGAACAAACACACAAGCTGCAACAACAACAATTACAACAACAACAACAACAACAACAACAATAGCAACAATTGTACAGAGAAGCAAAGCCAAAGAAGAAAACACACTAACACAAATCTTTATTTAAGCATAACAAAAACATCGGCTACCAAGAAAACCCGCTGTCAGGCCACACTCCCCCTCTCCACTCCCCACTTCCCACTCCCAACCAACTTCAACCGAATAAAAAAAAAAGAGCAAAGCAGGAAAAATTAGAGCAGCAAAGCGCCTTAGGATATGCAACACATAAAACTACAGCTTCTGTGGCAGCCAACAGCCAACGGGCCAACAGTTCGAGCCAGTTTCATGCACTTGACTGTGTCTGTGTGGCTAACAACTTGAAATTTGCCAACACTAGGTTTACACGCTGTCGGAAAGTGCGATAAGTGTGCTGCAACTAACACTGTTAACACTAAATCTCATGATCAACGCTTTGAGCCCTGACAATGTGCTTAAATGTGGTCAAAATAAACTTGTTTAATATACATAAATAATGCAGTTTAGTTGTCGTTTATAGAGATATATAAACTGTGCTCTTTTTAAAGTTTAGTTAACTTTAGTTTGCAATTGATTTGAAGTCAATAAATTACATAAGATTTAACTTATATTAAATTGATTTATAATAATTAAACAATTTTATTTGTTTTTATTTATAGGACAATTTAAATGTCTAACAATTCTAATAATTTAGGTTATTTTAAATTATTTAAATAATTTCATTTTTACTCATTTATAATGTTGAAATGTCTAGTTATTTAAGATATTTAAAATTATTTAAATCGTTTTATTTTTATTTATTTAATGTCTATCAGTTCTAACAATTTAAGTTATTTAAAATTAATTAAATAATTTTATTTGTATTTATTTATATGACAATTAAAATGTCTAACAATTCTAACAATTTAAGTTATTTAAAATTATTTAAATCCTTTTATTTTTATTTATTTAATGTCTAACAATTCTAACAATTTAAGTTATTTGAAATTAATTAAATAATTTTATTTGTATTTATTTATATGACAATTAAAATGTCTAACAATTCTAACAATTTAAGTTATTTAAAATTATTTAAATAATTTTATTTTTATTTATTTATAAAACAGTTGAAATGCCTAAAAATGCTTCAATCTTCAACTGATTTAAGCACTTTAATAAATTAACTAATTTACTTATATAACGATTTTTTTAAGTGACATTATCAATTATCATTATTAATAAATTATTATTAATATTAATTTAATAATTTTATATAATAAAAGACACTTAAAATGACCAACAATTCAGTCTGCAATTTGTTTATTTCTATAACTTCAACTGATCTAAACTCTTTAATAGATTAACTATTTCACTTATAATAAAATGATTAACTTTAACAATATAATTTTATTTGTATTTATTTATATTAACTGTTTTATAAATAAATACAAATAAAATTATATAATTAATATTAATAATTCTATTATAAGTCAAATAAATATCTAGCAATTACCCTACTTCTATAACTTCAACTGAACTAAACTCTTTAATAGATTAACTATTTCACTTATATTAACTTTTTTATAAGTGACATTACCAATAATCATTATAAATAAAGCAATTTTAATATTAATTAAATAATTTTACATATTAAAAGTCAGTTTAAATGAGTCTGCCATTAGTTTATTCCCATATCTTCAACTGAACAACATAAATTAGGTTCATTTCATGAATAGTTTATCAACTATTCAAACACAATTATAAACAATTTAGCAGTTTGACATTTAGTTCAGTAAATTGTTGCATATTAATAACAAATCGACAACTAATCATAACTGCTTAGTTATGTCTATTAGAAGCACACATACATATGCAATTTCTCTATGGCTTCTGCGAGCGACAAAAGTTGAAGCTCAGTTTGACCTAGAGGTTGAAGGCAACTGCCTTGCTGGCTATAAGTAGGTTAATAGTATTAACGTGAACAGTGCTACACACGCATAAACGTTGCATGTGCTGGCTGCAAGCACTCGTGAGTGGCAAGCAACAGCAACAGCAACAACAACAGCAGCAACAACAAGCGCTGCTGTAATGGCAACTAACGGCTTCAAGTGACGTCGATGGGCGGCCATTTCCGTTTGAATGTCTCTGCGTTTAGTGCGATGGCTGTTAAGCCATTTTCTATGCCGAATTGGCAGTCAACTTTAAACTTGGCTGAGTGAGTCTTTCTAATGCGCATAACGGCAACAGCAGAAGCTGTCTCAGTTAGAGTCTCCCTCTCCGTCTCCTTCTCCATCTCCGTCTCCTGGCTTGCAGCCTATATACGAGCTAAATGTGTGTGGCAAAGTTTCTTTTTTTATCTGCTAGATTGAGTGATATGGTGGGTTAGGCAGTGGTAGGTGGGGGTAACTGCCCCCGGGCCAAAGGAGGCTGCCAAAAAGTTTTGCGTCGCAAACTTTTCTGCATATATTTTCCACACAAAACGGAAGCTTGTTTTTCCAATGTCTGTTGCCGTATTTCGTTGCGTTGCGTTGCGTTTCCATTTCCATTTACATTTTTCCTCTCTCTCGTTACTCTTCTCTTTTCCATTTTGCCTTACTGCTGGCATTTTAAATGCTTTAATCGCAATTTATCAAATTGGAAAATAAAAGAGCTCGAGTCCCAGGCAAAAAGTTAGTTGTTAGTTTCGTAAATACGAAAATTCAGGACATTTTCTAAGCGTTTAATTTGTCAGACTTATTTGCTTGGTTAAAAGTTGTTTATTGTTTATTTTCTTATTTTTTTTTACAGTGAGCGTAGACAGTATGCAATCAGTTGGTCAGCGTGGAGGTGCCTAAAGTGGGAGCAATGTGCAGGGAGCTGACATGTCCATATCGGAAAGGAATACGCCCAGTGATGGGGCATTGGCAACGCCCACATCGCATCGCCAGCATCGGCCACCGGACGTTGAGGAGGCGCTCTCCTCAATGCTCTGGACACCGTATGAGCGCACCACGCCCATTGTCAGCTCATCGGATGAGGACATTGATGATGATGATGATGATGATGAGCGGCTCAATCGCAAGTTGCGTAAATCGCAGAGCAACTATGAGACAAGCGCCAGCCATCTAATGCCATCACATTCAAGTGGAACAGCTGTGGTAATAACATCGCAACTGAACGCCGCAGCAGCTCCTCCCGTGCCTTTTCCCAATTTTAGTTTAAGCGGATGCGCCTTCGAGGCGGCCAAGACGAGCCGTTCGGGCGGCCATCGGAATCGCTACTCGTATCCATCCTACTACGGCAGTCCGGCACACACACTCACCCAATGGTGTTCCTCGGCGGCCACGGCCATCAAGGAGCCTCCCTCGTACGAGTCCCTCTACGAGGCGAGCGTCTCCGGTGTGGGCGCGGCCAGGGCGAGCTTGGCTCCTGTCCAGCCGAATAATTTACAATGTGATAGATCGCAACGATCCCGAGTAACAGCAACAGCAACAGCAGCAACAACAGCAGCAACAGCAACAACTACAGCTACAGCAACAACAACTAAATCAACTGATCATAATGATGATGATCGCGTTGATAATGATGAGATTGATGATCAACTAACGGCAAATGTTCCCGCTGAGCGTTTGGTGCGCTCCTTTACCGATGACTACATATCGCAGGTGAGTAGAACAATCGATTATCGATATGAATTCGATATCTAGTTGATATACTATTGTATCGGGTTAAGATCCTTAAAGTTAGCTGCTCTTATTCGAACTGTATCATCCGATTTAGGCAAATTTTTCATCTTGTTTATCGATATGATTTCGATAACTAGTTAAACGATTAGGAGAGTGAAATTGATTGATATACTTAAAATTATACTACTAATATAGCTGGTGTAGTCTTTCGATTTATTATCGATAATCGATGCAATGCTAATATCGAATTTATTTACGTTGAGATCGATGTAATTTATTTCGTAATATGCCATATCAATAGTATAATTATTCAGCTATTAAAATTCAAATGTCTTTCGTTCGATTTATGGGATTTAGCATTATCGATTACCTTTGTCATATCGATATTAATTCTTTTAGAGTAATATTATTAATTATCGAGCTGCTATTCTTACGCTATATTTCATTCGACATTACTACTATTGATTTTCAGTATAATATCGATTGACGATAACACTTTGTTGTTAAAGCTGCGATATACTATGTGCCTCATTAAATTTCTGTAGATTGCCATTGTCAACTCGAGGTCCCCATAAAATTGTCACCTCGGTGGCGCCACCAACGCCAACTGCACGCACTTAGACGCCTAATGTGTTGCCATCAAAATTGATGTCAAGGCTGATGTAGGCATAGGGACGGCGGGGGAGCCCTTATCGGGCCCCCATTGACAGCTTCTGCAGTCGATAAGAGCTAATGTTTCACTTAGGCCCTTGAGTGCCCGCGACTTCGATAAGAGAGTGCCAGATGTCGTCTAGCATCAGCATCGTATCGAGTAATTGGTATCGGCTTTTGATATCGGCTCAAGCAGAGTGCAGAGTGTAAAGTGCGGGGTGTTAGTTGCCAGTTGTTTGTCTTTCCGTTATATTATGTGGCCATTGGGACTTCAAATGTACTCGGAAATATGCGTTTACATTTATTTCTTTGTTCCTATCACAATTAGTTGTTGTTGTTGTTGTTTCAACGGAATGGAATATTAACCGCAAAGCAAAGCACAAAGAACAAAGGCAAAACTAAACTGCTGAAGTACATATTTAAATAAATGATAAATATGAATACAATGTGTGCCACCTTCCCCCGCGCACATTTGTCTAGGGCTGCGTGACGCTAAGAGTGCGATGGGGGAGGGGTGCTTAGGGGTTGCAATCGATAGACAGACTGCACGATAAGGGTACATAATTATATATACTATAGCTTCATTTGGCAACCCGTTCGCATACATATGGCACACAGTGTATCAATCGCTTGGACATGCGACACATGTTTATCGCACATAACCTCGAAAAATGTCCAAAGCACATGACAAAATGTTAATTGTTAAGTTGCTGGCAACGTTTTTGACTTGCAGTCAGTCAGGCACCGTTAGATTGGCGGGTTTGGGCGGTTGGGGGCGGTCTGCAATGATTGCAACGAGCGGCAACAATCAGCAGTAGCAATCGCAGTCACATTGCACAAGAGTGAGCAGCTAGAACAACAACAATAGTAATAATAATTATAATAATAATAATAACAACAACAACAGTAGCAATGACAATGCCAACAGCAGCAGCAGCACCTAGAACAACAAGAGCAACAACAACAGCAGTTTGAACTAACGGTAAATCACATTATACTATTTCTGTGACGTAATTAATGCAAGTAACACAGCGTAACATAATTAGAACCCAAACGCACACACCCACACATACACAGCTAAAGCCCACATGATGTGGATAAGGATTTTGCGGAGATTGCCAGAGGTAGGGGTCGTGCTGGTCGTGTATACTGTTTACAGATTAGAGATGGACTGCCTAAATACATAAAAATGTAAATACGATAGTACTTGCAGATACAAACCATTCACATATAGCTTTACTTGTACACGAAGCTCTTGTCACGTTACACTCACGACATGAGCTCAGCTCTAACACAGACGCAGTCGTCTGTGTGGGCATTAGAGAGGGAGAGAGAGAGAGAGAGTAAGTCATGCAGCCACAGCAACAACAATAGCAATAACTTTATCAGCAAGCATGCAGACGCCAGGCAGGGACACAACAACAAAAACAACACTACAATTACTTGTGACGATTTTATGTTTATGCGTTGGCTTAATTAATTCAATTAAGCGCACATTTATGCGCCTGCTGGATGTTGGTTGTTGTTTGCCTTTGCTGTTGCTGTTGCTGCCACATCCTTGGTAGGTGGCTTAGCCTGTGTGGCGTCTGTCACCTTTTTTGGCCACTGGCTAATCCCTCAGCAATTAACATTAATTAGCGCTTAAAACTTAAATCTTGTCGTTAAGTTAATGCAAACTTGACGTTTTTTCTTCACCTCTATCTCTTTTTCTGTCTTTATCTTTTTTCTCTTTTTTTCATTGCAGAACTGCGTATTATTCACTCCAGCAATAAACGACACAGAAAAAGCAACGGCAACCACGACGACGAGTCAAAAACAAAAGCCAACAACGGCAGCGAATGCAAGATCACAACAAAGTGCAGAAAATCAAAGCGACAGCAGCGCGAATTGCATTATCAATGAAAACAGCGACAAAGACGACGACTACCACAACGGCAACGACAATGTTGGCGATGAACAAGAAATTGCAACAACAACAAACGAGGAAACAGGCACTGCCTGCGACTCCGTCGCAGTCGCAGCCGCAGTTGCAGTTGCAGTGCAGGTCAATCAACCTGTTTCCTGTGCTGCAGCAGCATTCAATCGCACTCTCAGTCTCAGTCAAAGCCTCAGTCGCCGTCGCAGTCGCAGTCACTGTGTCAGCGATAAAGAGCAAGCGGCTCTGAGAGCAACCACAACAGCAGCTGAGAGAATAAGCATAACAGCAACTGAGAGAGCAAGCACATCAGCAGCTGAGAGAGCAGCGACGGCCAGTGGCTGTTTCATGGAGAGCCGCTCACCAGCGATCAGTCTCTCTAGTTCGTTCGACGCGTACACAACAGACGCGTATAACAGCGGCAGCAGTTATTATACTAGCTACAACAACACACTGTCTTCGTGGTTGTCGCGGGGGCGCTACAACTACAACTTGTGTAGCAGCGTTAGCAGCAACGACGTGCTGCGGCCCAACAAATGTTTGGCAGAACTCGAACGTTTGTATGCCGAATTTCGCGCGAGTGAAAGTCTGTTTGAGCATCGCCTGAGCCAGGTGCCAATCGATAGCGATAACGATAGCGATATCGAAACGATGCGTTTGAATGTGGCTGCTGAGTTGCCGCCAGCAACTGCAACGGCAGCAACACAAACTGCACAGTGCAACAGCAACAACAACAACAACAATCACAACAGCAGTAGCGTATTTCTAAAAGCCAGCAGTAGCAGTAGCAGCAATGACAGCAAGCAACAAGCCAACAACAACCAAGGCAACAGCGTTAGCAGCATTGCAATATTGCCCACAGCAACAAAGTCCTGTCAAAGGCAGCCAAGTCTAACGATACAAGTGAACAACGGTAGCAACAACAATAACGGTACTAATAACGGTAATCAGGTTTGTGTCGCGTCGCCCACATGCACAACGACAGCAGCAACAGCAACAGTTGCAACTACAACAGCAACAACAACAACTGCAGCTACGACGCAAGAGTCAAGCATTGTTAACAACAACAACGGTGTTTGTGTTGTAAATTGCAATTACAACAGCAACAGCAACAACAACAACAGCAACAGCATCCCCAACAACAACAACAATAACAACAGCAGCAACAACAACAATTGTATTGTTGCAATTAATAATTGTGTGCCAGCATCGAAAGTGTTTAGTTCAAGTGTGCAAAATAAGCTCAATAATAATGCGCATGTAGATGTGCAACATGTTGCTGCCACCGACAGTGGCAGTGTCAGTGTCAGCGCCAGTGCCAGTGCAACTAATAATGCAAATAATAATAATAATTGTAATGAGAAAAGCAATGTGAATGTGAATGTGTCGAGTGCTGATAACAGTGTCAAAGTAATCAATGTGAATGCCTCTCCCCCACGCACTTTCACCTCAACCGAATGCCAAACCGATGATCTTAGCAACAACAACAACAACAACAACAGCAACACCGCATCCTCCCAGCAACTGCAACAGCAGCAACAACAACTACAACAGCAACAACAGCTGCGCACACGCGAGCAGCGACGACGGGAACGTCGCGAACGACGGCAACAACAACAACTGCAGCAGCAACAGCAGCAACAGTTGCCACCGCATCATCCGCGGCGACTGCACGTGGAGCGGCATTCGCCACCGTTGCATCCACCTCCCCACTTGCATCATCCGCATCCGCATCCCCATCCGGCAGCATTGGGCCTGGCGCGCGCCTTGTTGCCCGACATCCTACATAGCCATTACCCGCCGCCTTACAGCGCTCTGCCAGCAGGTGCACCACCCCCGCTGCCGCCGCCTCCACCGCAGACAGTCGCACCGCTGCCACCGATGCCTCCGCCACCGCCACCGCAAGCGCCAGTGCCAATGCTAACGCCAGTGATATCAACGGTACCGCTACCAGGTGCCGCTCCGCTGATGAGTGATGGACGCTTCACGTTGCCGCTGCCCATCATGCGCAGGTGAGTTCCATTTCCAATGCCCCATTCCAATGGCAACTTCAATTTCCAGTCTCTTGCAACTCTTTGTAACAACATTTTGCTGTCCGTCAGCTTCATCTTGTGCCTCAACTCTCACCTCTGGCATCATCGATCACTTCAATTCCCATTTCCATTTTCATTCAAGCGCTCCTTTGTCTCAGCTTTCGTGTATCGTGTTTATACCCTGCACAATTGCAAGGCTAAAGGCTGGTTTGATTTGTGCAGCGAGTAGAAATGTTTGCATGTGCTTATACAAATATGAGTTGTTAATTTATAGGGTATCTCAAGCAAGTAAAAATTGAAGTATATGTTATAGGGTATCGCCTAGTTATAATAAATTATTGCTTAGTCTTCAATTACTTGTATAGTTGCAGGGTATGCGCATATTCGAGCTCCGTTCAACTAGTAATTGCTCACTTCATCATGTCTCATGTTTGCTTTTGCTTTTGGTTTTGGTTTTGCCTTAGCTTTTCTTCTTCTTCTTCGACTGCTTGCTGCTTTTGTTCATGTTGTTGTTGTTGCTCATGTCTATTTCGACATTTTCTATTACCGCACATCGCTTCTTTTTGTTTTTTTTTTTTGCCTTTTGCTTTTTGCCTTCACCGTTTGCCGTTTGCCGGCACAGTCATGTGTCTTCCTGTTTCGTGTTAGACGTTGACCGAGACAGAGACTGCGACTGCGACGCGACAGAGACTGCGACTGCGACTGCGACAGGGACAAAGAGAGTCGGGCAGAGTAGACATAGACATTATAATGATGGTAATTTTGATGTCAGTAACAAATTTCTTGCTTGATTTGACGCCCGAGAGACCAAACCGAAAAGCCCAACCTAGTCGTAAGCCTAGTCTCAACCCAACCCAACTTTGAACTAAGACAAACTTCTTGCTGTAAAGATTCATTTCGTAGGTTGACAGCAATTCCAAGAAATTGACAAGAATTATATGAAATAAAAAATAAATAAAAAAAATCCAAATAACAAGAGCTCTAATTTAAAGTTGAGCTGATGTTAAGAGTTCACTGTAATTATTTCTTTAGGTATTACGTTGAATTTTTTGGCTAGCATTTTTCAGTTTATATCTTTCGCTTACTGTTCCATAACTCATTTTGGTTTATAATGAGTTTCGCTTTATCTGTAATTGCAGATCTTAAATCACAGCTTTGCTCAGGTACAAAAAAAGCGTAGTCTCTGTGCCTTTTGTTCGCGCTAACAAAGTGATGAATAGACAGAGAGAAAGAGTGAGAGAGAGAGAGAGAGAGAGATAGAAACATATAGATATACTTACTATACACATATATGGTTTTAGTAATTTTCCCACGCATTTGTACAAGTATTACTATAAATATTTATATCTATAGTTGCGACAGAACTAAGGAACCAGTTTTTCTCATGACTGCACAAAAATTATTATTGTGTATCTGTATCTGTAGCTGTTGTATCTGTATCTGTAGCTGTATCTGTATCTGTATCTGTATCTAGAGTCAGCTGGATGTGCGCTATCATTCAAACAGTCTCGGACTCGAAATAACATCTCCCATTATATGCTTGCCTTATATAAATGTATATAAAGCACGCCTCTCTGAGCGTTTGACATTTGACGACGACAACAATTTGCAGTTGAGTCAAGAGCAAATCGTGTCTCAGCATTTTAAGTGTGTTTTATCTATTCTATAATTGCAAAACTATGTCACGCTATTGTTTAAAACAAATTAGACTTGGCACTGTGCTATTGTTTGTTGTCAGATTAAAAATCTTTATTTCTTTTCGATCTTTGATTATTGCTCTCTTCAGTTTTTCCACATTTCCACAGCATTAATATCTGCAGACTTGTGATAACTTGCAGTCTGTCAGTAAATCATAACACTTCCTGTTTACTTACTTGAGATATAATATTTATAAATTCTTTTTAATCATTTATTGTGACAACTTTATAGACTTCTGCTGCCTCTATTGTGAACACCTCAAATTGGCTTTGAGGCCGGCAAATCGCGGCTTTTAACTGCGATTTCAACACCTTCAACCTTCGCCCCAAATTAACAGGCTCTTACACAATATATACGCTTGTGTTGCTTTGACTTTTACTTACTTTTATTTTGCACAGAAAAGTGAAGAAAAAGGTGTAAAAAGCGAAAGTTTTTAAAGGAGTTGAAGTTGTGAGGTGGGGAAAGAAAGGGGAGAGCATTGTAAAAGGGGCAGTCGATTGGGGGACGTCCGACAGAGCGTGCATAATCTGTAAATCATTAAATAACAACAACAATACGAAATTACAACAGTCCCAAAATGAGGAATGAAAACAGCACAGGCAACAACAACAACAGCAGCGTCAACAACAACAAATAATAAAAATGAGAAATAAATATAAAAAAACAGCAAAGCAATAAAAAGGAAACGTGATGCTGAACTCACGTTGCACGGCAGCAGAATCAACTGAGCCGACGACATATAAATCGTTGTAATCATTTTATGTCTCTTCTTGTTCGTCTCTCTGCTTCTTCTTCTTCTTCATCTTCCCATTTCATAGGATTTAATTTTGTATATTTTGAAGCAGGCTTAACAAAAGAGCAAAGAAAACAGCGTGCCCAGTAATAAAATCACTTTAGTAGATACAAATACAGCTACAGATACAGATACAAATACAGATACAAAATCAGATACAGATACAGCTACAGATACAGCTACAGATACAGCTACAGCTACAGCTACTCATACTCCTGCGGTTGCATATATAAATACAGTTAACAATACACATATAGTTACAGCTGCAGCTACAAATACTAAGACTCTGCTTGAGTTCAAGTTGACGTCTGAGTCGCTGTCTATCTCTGTCTCTGTCTCTCTCGCTGTCGCTGCCTCAATCTCAATCCCAATCTCAGCCTCAGTGCAAGTTTTCGGCTACTTTCACTTTCGCAATTGTTTCTGAAGCTTAAGCCAAGGTATCATAAATTTTGGCTTGCAGCTAGCGTGTACACACACACACACACACACACACACACACGCAGTACACACAGCCCTAAAAAGTGTAATACAGTTAAGATCATTAGACGCGTGTGTATTTCATATTAATTATGGCACTTAAGTTCATTTTTGTGAGGCGTCTGACACTGAAAACAGACAACTGACCGCGGCAACAAGAACTGCAACAACAAAAACAACAACAGCAACAACGTTGAACCGGTTTGGCAAAACGAGTGTCAAATTGCGAGTCCAAAGACCCAAAAACAATTTGCATACGGCAAAGGAAAAGAGCGCAAAAGTATCTGCAAGATACGCGCCTCAAATCGATGGATGATTCAACGTTCAACGTGCAAAATGCAAAAGCAAAAGCAACAGCAACTGAAAACCAGATTTCACTTGGATCAACAACAACAACAACTGCAACAACAACAACAACAACAACAACAACGGAAAACAAACCAAGTTTCAAGTTGCAGAACGCGCTGCCTTTTGCCACAAAACAGCGCCTGAACTCTCAGCAGCAGCTCGATCGCTGCCAATGTGTGTGTGTGTGCGTCTGTGTGTGTGTGTGTGTGTGTATCTGCAACTGTATTTGCAGCTTTGCAACATTTGGTAGCACGCATCTCCTGCCGCCTGCCGCCTGCCGCCTGACATACTTTTTGGTCTAGTTCTTTCTTAGCCAGATCCGAGTTTTACAGTTGTGCGGCATGCCTGAGATGCGTTGATGCCTGCCACCAATTGAGTGATTGTCGTATATAGTTTGTGGCATATTATGTGGCATAAAATCACAATCACAATCACAATCACAATCAAAAGCCAATGCGGCTAGAGCTAAAAACACCAGCGAACAAAAAAGAAAAAAACAAACTGGCCAAACAACTTTCCAGTTTAATATTTGTTTTTGTTTTGTTTCGGTTTTTCATTTTGGCCATCCTGTTGCCTTTGAGTTGGCAACGAGGCGACGAGGCAACGAGGCAACGAGTCTGGAGTGCCGTCCGCCCGCTCTTTCACTGATTTGGCGGTGTTGGCTTTATTTATTTTTATAAGAGCGCAAACACAACACACACACACACACACACATACCCTAGCAACAACCACAACAACCACAACAGCAGCAGTTGAAGCAGCAGCAGCAGAAGCTGTAGAAAAAAGCGGCTAAATAACTTGTCGGCTTTGGCACTAGAGAAGCAGAGAACCGCATCCATGAGATACACTCAGATACTCAGATACTCGTAGTAAAAAAGAACCCAAAAGATGCGCAACGAGGCGGGGCGAGGCGAGGCGAGGCGAGACAAGAACTTGACAAAAGTCAATAAAGCCAATAAAGTAAAATTGTTGCTGCCGCTGTCCAAGTGCAGACGACAACTACAGCAACAACAACAACAACAACAACAACAACAGCAACAACAACAACAGCAACGACATTACTAAAGAGAAGTCATTTCGGTTGATGCCACATGCCACAGTGGTTCAATAGTTTCCCAATAATCTAAATAGAATTCTATGCAAGTTGCACAGCTTTCTCTCGTCTTCAGCTTTCAGCTTTCAGCTAATGTCATTGCATTGCCGTAATATTTAATCTGTTAGTTTTCTATTATTATTAACCAACTATTTTATTGTTTCTTTGCTAATAACAATTTCTTCAGTCTAACACTTTTCCGCTTTTAACTTTATAAAAGAAAACTTGTATTTCATTTGCATTGATTATTAAATATTTATATTTTATTATTTATTCTTATTGTTTCTAATTCACATTTTGAATGAATGAATGAATGATATAATGATTGTTTTAACGCAGAAGCTCTTCTTACTTAATTCTAACTTCAATTAAGTATTTATTTCTATTGATAAATAATCAGTTTAATATGTATAGGAAATTACTTTTATTCAATGATATTTTTAACAAAAAGCTAATGGATGGCTTCACAGTTATTTTGTTCTATTTTCAACATATTTATACCCTGTATATTTGTACTCTGTTTATTTGTACCCTGTCCTTAATAAAAATGATGCAGAAAAGTATTATTTAAACACCTGTCAAGTAATATCTTCTATTAAGCTCAAAGTACTTATTTTTAGAGTCTAACAGGGTATTGTTATGTCTAGTGCGCTCGACTTTCGTAATTTTTGTTGTAGTAGAAACTTTACCTTAGTTTCAACACCTTTTGCTAACAGTTTTTGACTTTTGTTAATTAACTTTTAATTGAAGTCAATGCGACTACAAAATAGTTTCTTAAATTTATAATAAATATAATATTAGATTATTATTTAATTTATAATACTTTAATATATTTAAGCAAATTAATGAACTTATATTTAACACACATAAATTATCTTTTAAGCTGAGTTGTTTTGACACATTTTATACAAGTTTGCACCACTGTGCTTAGCCTGCACTAAGCCGAAAACCAAATTGTGGTTGTCTGTTGCGGTGACTACAGTCTTTGTTGTTGTAGTTGCTGTTGTAGTTGCTGTTGTTGTTGCTGTTGTTGTTGTCGTAGTTGCTGTTGTTGAAGTGAAGTTTGTTTGTATAGAAAATGCATTCGGGCCAAGTTGCAATGAGCCGGCAAAATGCAGCAGCAAATAGAAACGGCGACCCAAAACAAGTTGCCAGCAACTCTAAGAGACGTAGACACACACAGAGTCAGACAGAGACAGAAAGGGAGAGAGAGAGAGAGGGCAATTGGATTGCCTGGGGCGAGCAAAAGGGGCAAAGGGCAGACCACAACTCTCTTGACAAACTGTTGCTGTGGCAATCTCAGGTTTATTAAATTGTCACCCCAATTGAAAATTCGATTTACATTTGGATTTCTGTTTTGGCCATTAACTGTCGACTGTCGTCTGTCGACTGTCGAATGTTCGAATGGCACACAGACCTATATAACTCTACTTAGATATCTAGATTCAAGACATGCCCACAGCAAAGATGTCATTATCAGTTGCTGTGGCCAAGAAACTTGTTTTGCTTCTTGCTTCTTGCCGTGCAATTAACGTTTGTGGATTGTGCCAAAAAATGGAAGAAGCAAAATGCTTTAATAAGTTTTCTTAACTGCTTTGGCAGTTGCGTTGGCCTTGAGCGCTGAGAAAATTATCGCCCAGACGCGCTGTTCTCTTGGCAGACTCTTTCTCTTTTGGCTTTAAGCTTTTGGCTTGTCACTTGGTTTGGGCCATTACAGTTCAATGCCATTTTGGGCAAGAGAACAATGCCAAAAGCCCCAAGTCCAACCGGCTCATTGTGTATTCAGGCATTCAGACATTCAGACATTGCCACACAAAAGCCGCTCTCAAACAAATGAGTATTATTATTATTATTATTATTATTTTATATTTTATTTTTATTATTATATTGTTTTTGCTTTTTGTTTTGGTTTTTGTGAAATACAATCGCAGACTCCTGTCTAGAACGCAGAGCAGATGAGCATCATTGGCAAATAAGCATAAACAATAAATAAACAAATATGCGAATGCAAATAAACAATATGCTCGTATGCCACTCCCCACTCTATCTTTCTCTCTCTCTCTCTTTCCCATCCTCTCTCTCTCTCTCGCTCTCTCTCTACTTTTCATTTAGTTTTATATTCATTTCGAACTTTTTTTTTTCATTTTTTGCGGCTGCGGTTTTAAACAAAAGTCCATAATTTATGTTATGGCTAAGCATTGGAGACTGTTTGTTGTACATTGAACAGTTTGTTGCCATTCTTCTTGCCACTCTTTATGTTGTTGTTGCTGTTGTTGCTTTTGTTTTGTTTGCTGTTTACCCTCACTTCTTTTTTTTCTGGTTTTATGCTGTGGCTTTGCATTTGTGCATTCAACTGAACTCAAAACGGGGCGTGTGGCATTGGCAGCGGTACATGGCAAGGGGAAAGGAAGGAAGAGAGGAGGAGGACAATCAGTTCGCTAACTTGCAGAGTCAATGCGAATATTGCGATAATATAATATAAATTGGTACAATAATTGACTTGAAACTGCATTCAATATTTGCCAAAAGCTTTTGCTGTAATTTCGTTTAAACAAGTTTTCAAATATTTAATAATTATTTGTGGTTTCTTTTATGCAATTTACATATATGTACTTGTCTTTGAACAGTTCGATAAATTATCGATAAATGTATAAACGATTTAATAAACCTTTTTCTTACTCAATTGCTCACTAAATTAGTCGAATTATCTATGTAAAGTGTTTATCGAACACCAGTTCGATAAATTATCGATAAATGTATACACGATATATTATACCTTTTTTTTACTAAATTTCTCACAAAATTAATCAAATTATCTATTTCAATTTAATATATTAGAACAGTTCGATAAATTATCGATAAATGAATACTTCTTCCTACTCAAATTTGATTCTGCTTTTGTATGTAGTCACTAAATTAGTCTAAATATCTATTTAAATAAAAACAATTATTAAACTAAACATTTGAAATCTCTACACCCGATTCAAGATGGGAAACAACTTGAAGTAAAACCACAAAACTCAAGTGAAAACCGGATAATGTTGTTTGTTGTTAGTTTTTTGTTTATAATTTTGTCACGAAATGTGTAAAGTAAAAGTAAAAGCATTAATATTCTCGATCAGCTTGACAGTTACCTTTGTTACCTTTAAATTGCTATGTAAAATGGTTAGAGAGATTTAAACTGAAATTCAAATAATAAATTAGTGCTAACCACGTCACATAGTTGTCCTAGTTATAGATGATTTATAGTATCAAATTGTTGAGCCATATTAATAGTTTATTGTGTGCTTGTTGCTGAAGAGAGAGAGTGGGACAGAGCGGGGGCAAGCACTTGACCCGCATTGCGAGGCTGTGGCACAATTACAACCACTAATTCATTTGATTCACTTGACTCATTTGAATAATGTGGGTGTTGAGCTAAAATTCACGCATTTCACCTTAATACGCAATTGACTTGTTAATCTGTGTTGGCAATAAAAAAGAAAGAAGAGAAAAAACGAGAGAGAAAAAATGAATTAAAGTAGATAAAGTAAATAAGGAAGGGAAATAATTAAAACTCATTTGCTTTGATTTTTTGTTGTTATTGTTAAATAAATTTATTTGAATAGTAGTCGATTGCATTTTTAATGCACATTAATTAGTTTTTGGGAGCTTAGCGCTTGACTCTTTCATAATAGCCTCAGCATTGTTTATAGAGTTTTTTTTCTTATTTTTCTTCTTTTCAATAAATTTTGGTTCATAATGAAATCTACGATCTCCGGTTCGAGTCTGGCATGAGGTAATACGAGAAATATTGGCGAACCAGTTTCTTGTTTCTGTTTTTTCTGTTTTTGTTGCCTTTTGTAGGGTGAAAGTTTTCTCTGTTTGCATTGATTTGTATCTAAATAATCGATGCTTTATGGTCAGTAGGTGGGCATTATTTGAATTTGATTTGATTATTTTTGAGAAATGAGTGAAAATCTCTGGTAAAAACCAAATACACTTCGATCGCTCTCGAAGAATTGCGTAAATTCGGCCTTAAAATCATTTTTAAATGAGAATTTCGTAAACCAAACAATGAGAGAGGAGAGCAGTTTAAAATTACTATTCTCTGTATATTTGAATAGATTTTGCTGGTTTAAATTATTAGTTGAAAAGTGCAGTTATTTGTTTTGTGAACTAACTCTGGCCGTCTGGTTTAACTTCAATTAACGTGTGTGTTGCATTTGTTGTTAAATATTTAAATCCAATACCAAATTGCCATATAAAATGCGCAATTGTAATGAGGAAAACCAAAAACGAAATGGAGAACTGCCCGAAATCGCATTTTAATGGCGAACATTTTAGCTTAAACATTGTAACATTTACCAAAAAAATAAAAATAAAAAAACAAGTCAGGCAGCTACAGTCGTACAACGTCTGTGGTAGACTCTGAACTAATCGGGGAAAGCAAAAAAAATAAAGCAAATATAAAACTAACTTAAAGCCAAATTAAGCTTAAGCAATGTTCAACTCATTATCGTTCGTTCTTGGAAGAGAGCAGCAATAGTGAGTGAACGCGCAAGAGCGAAAGGGAAAACAAACAACCGTTACTTTTTTTGCGCGTTGTTGTGTATACACGTATAACTGTAACTGTACAGCGCGCGTCTGTTTTTACTGAGATGCTTATTATGAAAACTATGCTGACAAATCAATTGGTGGTTAAAAACGCGTCTTGTGCATATATATTGCTTTTATAAAATTTTAAAAACATTAAAATTTTGTTTGGGATGCACCGAGATTCGAACCGCAGACCTCTTACAACGCAAATCGTACGTCCTACAGCTTGAGCCACCGCCTTACATACTGCGCAGTCGGCAACGTCAATACATATACAGCACGAGTTTTTGCATTTGTCATATATATACATATATGTATACGAATTTCTAACGAAATTTGGTTATTGCTTTCTTTCAAATTCTTAACATTTTCTGACAAATAAGGCAAAATTAATATTATATGTATATATAAAATAAAAGTAATTAATTTATAATTATTAAAAAATGTAATTTGGAATTGTCAGCAGTGGGATTCGAACTCGCGCCTTTGCGGCGTTTCTGGTTGTTGTTGTTCTAGCTAAAGCAATTTTGGCCGCACAGCTGCCATGAATCTGGTGATCATTCATTCCTTAATATCTTCTATGTTTATGATCCGATCGTGCTGAAATCTTCAGAAAACGTCCGGAAAAGGACATTCTCCATATGTGCCAAATCTGAATTAAATCTAAAGTCGGTAGCTTCAGTTATACGTTTTTTTCGATTTGCGGGGGCGGAAGGGGGCGTGGCAAAAATCTAAAACAAACTTGATCTGCCTGCAAACAATACACGTGTTGTCACCAAATTTGGTTACTCTAGCTCTTATAGTCTCTGAGATCTAGGTGTTCATACAGACGGACAGACGGTCAGACGGACATGGCTATATCGTCTCGGCTGTTGATGCTGATCAAGAATATATATACTTTATAGGGTCTGCCACGCCTCCTTCTGCCTGTTACGCACATTTCGCCTTCGTCAAACCTAATAGACTTTGAACTTTTAGTTCAGAGTCTAAAAAACGAACAAAAAAATAGAAAACCAATTGCCAGCAAAGTGCAGTCAGTGGAGACAGTGTCAGAGCTGGCAACCCATGGTAGTAGTCTGGAGCTGAGAACGGGCTTCGAGTCACAGTTGAATCAGTGCTGCTCATCTCTCTCATCCCTGCCCACCTCTTCGGTGCTCCACTCCTTGCTGCTCCTCTCTTCGCTTCTCTTCTCATCTGACTGCATGGCACTGCACTGTGTCAACTGTCAACCGCAAAATGCGCGAAAAAAACAACAGAAACAACGGCAACAAAACGAGTCAAAAAATCAACGAGGGGGAGCGAGTTATAGGAAGGGACAGAGCGAGGGAGAGAGAGAGTGAGAGAGTGCCATGGGGGAGGCGTTAGCGTGTATGTGAACTCTTTGCAGTGATTTCAATTTAAAGTGCAATGAGCTTTTTTTTTGTTGTACTTGTTTTTGGCCATCAAAGTTGTTGCAAAAGCTTATTTGTACGGTGTCTGGTGTCTGCAAATCTGTTTGGCACACACAGATACACGCACACAGCTATACCGCTGCCACCCCGCTCTCTCCACCTACTACTGCCTTTAATAGAGATGGAGGCCCTCCTGCAAGAATAACAAACAACAGTCGTGTTATTGTAGAACTTTGATAAGCTGGCAATTCGCAAAGAAACAAATGCCGAAATGCCGCGTTTATTTTACAAATTAATTAAAACATTAACAACAAATTTAAAAGTGTGTGTGTGTATGTGTGTGTGGCATCCTTGTATCCTTTGTGTATTCTGTATTCCCTTATATTTCTCGTATTTCTCTTATTTTATATAATCCTTAGCGCAAATAAAATGCAAAATTTATTGCTTCTTTTGTTGTTGCTCTTCCTCTTCCTCATTCCATCATCTTCTACTTGTTCTTCTTGTTCTTGTTTGTGTTTTCATAAAATTTTACGTGTAGATTGCTCATAATTACCACTACACACATGGCACAGCTGTGTACACACACACACACGCATGCAAGCACACAGTGGCAGAGAAGCAGAAACAACAACAGCAACTGAAAGAGCAACATAAACAGAGTCAGCGAGAGCGACAGTTACAGTTACAGTAACAGTTACCCAGTTACATTTGTCTTTTCGGCGTGCTATTCTCTACCCTGCTGCAGAATGTAAGCAAATGTGGGGTATATACATGTGTATGTACTTATATCAATAGATATGTAGAGTCTGAAGTTGAGATATAACTATATACTTTAGATTTAACTATTTACAAGATATTTCTCAGTCCCTTGAAAGACTGAACTACAGCATGTGCAATAGTCGAACATACCCACACCTCGTATGCTGCTTACTCGCTTTTTATTGTCATAAAGGATTTTGAATGCGCTGTGTTTCAGCTGTTCAGCTGTTATTGTTGCTGGATCGTGGATTCAGTGAATGGGTTGGTTGGATTGTGGGAGTAGAAGTAGAAGAGAGAGAGGGAGGGGTAGGGGTCATGCTGTGTGAGCGGGGTTTTTGAGCGGTTTATCCTGTCACGCTGCTGTCATAAACAGCAGCCGGGCGTCAAATAATTGCTGCCAAATTTGTTAGTCTCCCCACTCCCTCTTCATATTGCCTCACCCCGTCTCTGCGGCCGTTCAACTGTGAATGTCAAAAAAGGGTTCGCGTTCGCACAATGGGCCATAATTAGAGAGTGCACGAGCCAAAGCCAAAGCCAAAGCCAAAGCCAAATCCAAATCCAAGTGGCACTTTCATAAGCCCGGCTAACTAATGGAAACTGTTGTTGTTGCCTGACAGAAATAAGTATAAAATTTGAAATTTTGAAATACGAAATACGAAAAGCAGAAAACAAAAGTTAGCAGCGCATTGTAAAAAATGAGAAACGAAGCGTCGAGTCGTTCGCCCGGCAACCGCACAAACAAAAGGCGGTAATTTGAAGCAGCTGGGAAGCAGCTCAGCAGTAACAACAACAACAACAACAGCCACAGCAGCAACAACAACAACCACAGCAGCAACAACAGCTAAGTTGAGGTTGACGTTGACGGCAAAACTAAAGTCAAAACAAATAATTTGCCATAATAACTAAGAGCATGGAGCAAAATCAGCTGGAAAAAAAACACAACAGAAACAAAAGAAGTAACAAAAGTAATAGACAAGTGGAAGTGAAACAAAGAAAAGCCAAAGCCAAACAACAACAACAACAACAACTAAAACAACAGCAACACTTACAACTCTCAGCATAGCCGCATAGAAACTTTCTCTATGTTATTTTTCTTCTGCTCAGATCTCTCGCCCAGCTAAACGTCGTCATCTTCAGCGTCATCGACGCTCCACTTTGTTGTTGTCGTTGTCGTTGCTGTCGTCTGCCGTGTGTGTGTGTGTGTGTGTGTGCCTCAGTTGGGTTTTGTATACTTTACAAGTTAAGGAGCTGCTAGTCTCTGTCTCCGTCTCAGTCTCAGTCGCAGTCTCAGCCTTAGTCTCAATCCCAACCGCAAGACTATTAAACGCACACTTGCGTCTTGAGTTTTCGCACCCGCCATTTCAGTTTCCACTCAAGGCGAACCACAAATGCCGTAAACAGTTTTCAGTTTTCAGTTTTCAGTTTTTAGTTTTCATTTTTCTTTTCGTTTTTATGCAAAACAACTTTTTTTTGCAAATCTCGCACAGCTGCCTCCCCCTTTTTGGCAATGCATTGCCACAGCAGCTGCTTGTAGCCTTGGCTTTTAACCAACCACATCAGGCAGCAATGAGAAGCGTCTGAGTCTGAGAATCACCCGCATGTCTCGCCTCATAATTTTTCGTTACGCTTATCGACAAACTGCAATCAGCATATAATTTACAGAGCTCCTCTCCCTCTCTCCATCCTTCTATCCACACTTTAAGCGATCCACGTACAGCGCAAGATTGTGCCATATGCTTGGACACCCTTATGTGCTGCGTAGGCCTGCATCCCATGGCCCTGACCATATACCATATACCATACACCAGATACCATATACCATTTAGCAGGCCCAGCACTCAGTTCCATTCCTCATTTAATGCTAAAAACCATGGCAACGATAAGGCACTGCAAATGGTCATATAACGATAGGCCAACGATGGGCAGATGAAGAAGAAGAAGGAGAGAAGTATAAAGTGAAGAGTGGAGAGTGGAGAGTAGAGAGGGATGAGATGAGTCGCGTCGGGAGTCTGGGAGTCACTTTTAGTGTGTCATTGTGATAGAAAAAATACTGAAATAAGGGACACAGGAAATTATGCGTAATGAAGTAAGCAATGGGTGACTGTCCGTCTGTCTGTCTGTCTATCTGTGTGTGTGTGTGTTCTTATCAACTGTATGTTGTTGTTGTTGCTGTTGTTGTGTGGAAATTGCTTGTTGCTGTTCTCATGACTCGACTGGACTGGACGAGTCTTCTGCTGCTTCTTGCGTACTTTTTATTCGCTTCGTTTCCGCGTCAATTTC
The DNA here is from genome assembly GCA_035042075.1 of Drosophila macrospina. Lineage (NCBI taxonomy): Eukaryota > Metazoa > Arthropoda > Insecta > Diptera > Drosophilidae > Drosophila > Drosophila macrospina. Next base: position 3,943,233 of record JAWNLW010000284.1, read on the forward strand.
CTTTAATGTGTTGTGGCGTGATGTCCCTTAGCGTACACACACACACTCGCACACTCGCACACACACACACACATGTGTAGCGCGTGTGTGCTATCTCTATATAACTCTCAATCAGTTTTGCGTTTTATGCGCACTTTTATGACTTGTGTTTTGTTGTTGTTCTTTGTGGTGGTGCTGGTGGTGGTGGCGGTGGTGCTGGGGCTGCTGGTGGTTGGCACTGTATTTTATCTGCGTAATTGAGTTCGTTTGCACATTAGCAACATCAACAACAGCAACAACTACAACAACAGCAAACAACAGTAATGGCAAATGGCAAAATTTGAATTGTGGGGCATAGTTTAGCAATGGGGCGTTGGTAATTGCCCAGTCATGTGTTATAAATGTGCACAGAGAATTCAGTTGAAAGAAGAAGACAACAGCTTTCGATAAGTAAAACGTACACAAATGTAACTAGAGAATGGCTTTAAAAACTTGCATTACTTTAGTTAAAATATTATATAATATAATGAAATTGTAAGCTGAAATTCACAATTGCATTTAGATATAGAGAAATATCTTGAATTTTTATAGTTCAACTATTTATATAGTAATGATTGTCAACAATCTGTTTATCTATATATTTACTGGCCTTTAGAACTATAGAATAGTTAATAAATAATATATTATAGGTATGAATATAAATATTTATAATAAATATGAATATACAATTTATAATAGGCGTAGTCTGTAGTTTCCTTAGCAGCAAGCATCTCTCTCTCTCCCTCTGTCTCTCTCTATCTCTCTCTATTAAACATATCACATAATAAAATATATAATATCTAATATATAATAGCTCTAGTTTGAAGTTTCCTCAGCAGCAAGCATCTTCTCTCTGTCTCTCCCTCTCTCTATCTCTTTCTCTCTCTCCCTGCCACACAAACTACAAAATATGAAATATATAATATATATGTGTTAATATATAATATATTATATATCTAGTTTATAGTTTCTTAATCTTCATCTTCTCTCTCGCTTTCTCCCTCTTCCTCTCCCTCTCACTCTCTCTCTCTCCCTCCTTCAGTTCCTTAATTTTCATCTTCTCTCTCGCTTTCTCCTATACACAAATCACAATATAAAATAGATAATATATAATAGGTGTAGTCTGTAGTTTCCTCAGCAGCACGTATCTTCTCTCTCTCTCTCTCTCTCTATATATATATATATATATATATATATATATATATCTCCCTCCCTGCACACACATCACAAAACAAAATAACTACACGCAGAATCAAGAGGTAAAAATTGCATTTAGCAATTTTAATGCTAGAATTTATACAAGAAATAACTGAAGACTCCAATATGTGAGTAATTAGCATAAATTATTGAAACAGATAATTATGTTAATTAGAGAATTGAAGCGAGTTAAATATGCATACTTGAGCTGAAAATTGTTATTGTGATTATTATGGAAATTCTATAAAAATTGCTTGCATCATTTTGTGCGTTTTCCTCATTTCAGGTGAGTTCAGGTCGCGTTGTGCGTGTGTGCGTGTGTGTGTGAGTGTGTGTGTGTGTGTGTGTGTGTACCTTTAATTAAGCATTAACATTAATGCACTGACATTTAATGATCTCGGGCATATGGCAATCTCAGGTATTTATGAGTGAGCCATTTGCTCACGTTGAGTGCGATGAAAGCCATTTAGCGTTGCCAAACGCATTTTAATGGCAACAACAGCAACCAAAGCTGGCAACAGCAATATTAAATAATGAAAATAAAAATAATAATGTTATTATTATAATAATGATGATGGGAACGCATTCTGATGACGATGATGATGATGATGGAGAAGGGGAAGCAGAGTAGCCCCCTTTTTAATGAGTAATCTGAGAGCTCTGCATTTATGTGTAATACAAAAAAATGGCTATTGGTTGCAAACTTATTTACTGATAGTGGATCAAAAAGGTAATTCGTTTAAATAAAAAAAAAAAACTAATTGCAATTTTCGCACTCGACATACAAAGCGATAAGTGAGAAATATGGGCCCCAAAATGGGCTCCAATGGCCAAATTGCGTGCCAAAGAAACACTTACGAGTCGAAGTCGGAGTCTAAGTCTGAGTCCAAGTCTGAGTCTGTCTAGCAGTTCGTTATTTGTAGGCAGGTTAAGAAGAAAACTGTACAGTTTAGCTGACTCACGACTTGGCCACAATTTGACTTCTCTGTTGGCCCAATGCAGCCAGAAATGAAACCAAGTCAGCCACAGAGGCATTTCAATCAGCACAGAAAACGCTGCTTTGCCAACGTGCCATGACTAAATTGTTGGTACTACTGCTGATGATGTTACCAAAATAACACGATAGTCAGTCGACCAGAGAGCAGAGACCAGAGACCAGAGACTGGAGACCATTCTCAATAGCCAATAGTCACAATCCATTGTGCATTGTGCAAAATTAGCCACATTTATGAGCATGGAGCTTATAGCATTTCTATGGCCGAAAAGCCAAGTTGAAACGTGTGAACGTGAACTGGTAATCGATGAGCATTGGGAATGAGTATTGGACATGGCTTAGACAACGACTCTGTAGACTGTGACTCTGACTCTGATTCCAATTCCAATACCAACGCTGGTCTTGCGTTTGCGGTACGTGCACAAGGTCAAGTTGTTTATGGCCAAAGCACTTGATATTCGATATCATCGTCGCTCTCCACAACGTGGCCAACAACCAGCAAGCATTTTGGCCACATTCGAGCTCGTTTTCTGCTCCTCTCCCTCTCTCTCTCCTCCTTCCCATCCTGCTCTTCCGCTTCTGCTTCTGCTTTTCTTTCCATTTCCTTTGTGTCGATTTATGAATATGCATGCATTTTTGGCTGATGAAGTGCTCTGAAAAGTGCAAAGCGATTGAATTTATTTGATTTCGAATTTATTGTCTGTACGTCTTTGCCTTCGCCCTCCCTTACCCCTGCTGCTGCCTTTGCAACTTGGCGGTTGTTGCAAGTCGCTTACGTGGCTCTCTTCAAATTGATTTCGTGCCATTTGAAGTTGCTGCCAAAGTCAATATTTAAACTGAGCTGCAGTTATTAATATGAAGATTCAAGTGTGTGAGAGGGAGATTTATATAAGAGAGAGAGAGAGAGAGAGAGAGAGAGAGAGAGAGAGAGAGAGAGAGAGAGAGAGAGAGAGAGAGAGAGAGAGAGAGAGAGAGAGAGAGAGAGAGAGAGAGAACTATAGTAACTTAGGTCTATCACTATTAGCACTCAATCCAAGAAAGATCACTTAAAGCTTTGACTTACCTTGATAGCATTGTTGCTTGACTTGGAAGATCTTCTAAGCTCATTCCTAATGCTTTTCTTATGCAATAGTTATTGAATTATAGATTGATTTAACACTTGTAAAGATTAATCTCGCTTTGTATGTTGGAAACTTGACTCAAAGTCTCTTTATCAAACGATTGTTATCAGAGAAGCATATCGCAACTTGAGTTGCTGTTTCATCAATTCAAATGAGCCAACACCTGAGTTATCATTCCATCCATTATCAGGCTATCATATGCTGGCTTAGCTACTGTGCATTTCCTATTAACTTAACGCCTTTTGCAGGTTTAGTTTGCGAGTTGAATTCGTTTTGTCAACTGAAACCGTTGAAACAGTCGATAAGTATGAGCGCTGTATATGCGAACTCGACTACAACTATAACAACAACAACAACCGCTATATGCTGATGATTCTCGAAAGCAAAAGTTATGCAGCTACCCCTTGTCTGCCAGCTCACCTCCTACTTCTTCTATTTCTCCTGCTTCTCTTCTCCTACTTCTCTTCTCCTTCGCCCGCATGACCCCCTTCGCTTGTGTGTGTGCTTTGCTTTTTTCGGTCTGTCGTTTTCGCCTTCACTTTCCATTTTAGACATTTGCGAATTTGCATTTTGTTGTTGTTGTTATTGAATATGTATGACATAGAGAGAACAACAATAGCAACAACAACAACAACAACAATATGCTCACATTTGTCCCACGTATTTCATTTAATTTCTGTCGTGTATTTCATTTCAATCGGCTTTTGCTTTTGCTGCTTTTGCTTTTCATTTGTGTGCGACTTTCGCGCAACGAAATTCCAATTTGCATATGGAGGGCAGCACCGTTGCCAGGGCTGGGCAACTATGGCAACTATGTGGGGTGGTGAATGAGGGCAGAGGGGGAGGGGGAGGGTAGGCATCCTCTAAGCGTTTGCCATCAAATTAATGCGCCCAAAAGTCGACGGCAAAAATTGAAAATAAAACGCGCACAGATTGAAAAAGTGAAATGGCCAAATGAAACGTGTCCTGTGAGCTGTGTGTCCTGTGTCCTGTGCCACAGCAACTGCGACGTGACCTAGCTGTAAAGTGGGTGCAGGTGGACAAAGACACAGGAGATACACACACACACACACCTACCTACACAAGCTGTGGGCAGTGGAAAATGTTTAATAGAAAAATTATGCACTGATTTGTATTTGGTCTTAATCTTATATGCCCCCTCCTCCCCCTCTCTTTATCTTTATCAGTCTCTCTCTCACTCACTCTCTCTCTGTCACTCTCTCCTTCTCACTCTTTCTATCCTTCTCTCTCTGTCACTCTCTCACTCTTTTTTTTTGGCTGTGTCATTTTCATGGCTGGCTGACTGGCGCTTATGCAAATAGCGCCACAGGAGCTGGAGCTAGAGCTGGAGCGGAACAGAGAGGGGTGGAGAGGCGAAGGGCAGCGAAGACAAACCATAGCAAGTTCCGAGACGTAGAAATCGCAATCGAAATAAATTGCCAAAAGTGTCGTCTGCACTGCAAAAGCGGCGGCCCATGTGGGCGGTGTGAGGGCGTGGCAGGTGGAGACTATGGGGCTGTGGGGGAGTGGGCGTTGTCGGGTCAGGCCGGCTATCGATGGCAGCAATTTCCGGCAGCTAAAGAAAGCGAGGAAATGCCAACGAAAATGTCCCGTTACATGGCAGGACGCTTGCTGCTACTGCTGCTCCAGCCCCCCATTCATGCTCTTCTCTGCTTTTATTTTTTGCTCCTTTTAGTTGCCACTTGCCGCACTCGAATGTCGTAAAAACAAACGCCAAATCCGCCGCATCAAATTGGCTAAAATAAATAATAAAAAAAACTGAAAAAAATGCAAAAAAAAAAACAAAACCGAGACGAGACTAAACTCAATTGGAAGCCACTCGACAAAAAAAAAGAAAAAGAAAATCAAGAAAATAAAGAAAAATCCAAGTCGAACGATTTAAGTTTCTTCTGCTTCACGCATAACATTTGCAGTTAGTGGCAGAGTCACGCTGCCACGCCTCCGAAACTACTAAAGCACTTTTAGAACAATGACGGCTGCAAACTTTATGCCCCACACCTCTGCAATTCCCCCTCCCCCCTCTCTCTCTCTGTCTCCCCCTCGCAACGTTCGATTTGTCAACGATTTCAAATGGGTTGCATTTTTATTGGCAAAGCGCTGGAATTTCATTTTATTGGCCATTTTGGGTGACCTTTGTGCCAACAGTGAGCAGGAATAGCTCAGCTCCGTCTTGGCTGCTGTCTGAGTGCTTCACATACCCTGGCAAATGGTTCAGCAAGGCGTATGCACTGCTATATGCAAAGCACATTGACAACTTTGTAAACTAATTTAAAGCAATCAAGTTTCTTTCACTTACAAGCCAAATTTATAGGGTATATGCCTTCAATATATTGCTATAGCTTGTTGACATTTCTGTAACAACTACGAGGTATCTGCAAGTCGTGCCAACGCTGCATTTGCAACGAGTTTTCGTCTTGTTCTTGGGCGCACAAATTCCGCAGTAAATTGCGCTTGCCAAACCAAGTTTTTTGCATAATTTGAATTGTTCGCTGTTATTGGTTTTTGTGTGTTGAGTTTTTCACAGTTTTTCTCAGTTTTTTCGCAGTTTTGCTGCTTATTTTTCTCACAATTTTCTGGCGCTTTGGCTTATTGCAAATTCAATTTGTGAAAATTGTCGTTTGATTCTGAAGCGGCAAACTGAATTGAATTATTTGCTTTAATTGGCGAGGAGAGAGAGAGAGAGAGAGAGATGGATAATAAGAGAGAGAGGGAGCCATAAGTGGCTGCCCCACAATGATAAACGAGGCCCAAGCACCGCAAATTGCTGTGGCAGCTCCTCAGCAGACTCTGTCGACTCCACAAATGGGGTTAATGGGCTCGACATGGACCCAAGACTCGAGACTCGAGACTGGAGACTTAAGACTCGAAGACTCGAGCTGAAAGCGAATGCTAAATGCATTTAGCTGCAATTACATCGCAAATATCTAAATAAACTTGCACAAAAGCTTTTCCTTTGTGGATTTTCCTTTTTCTCTTTCTCTTTCTGTTTTTTTTTTGCGTGTCGTGCAATTAATTTTCCCAACACTCTGTAGTCTCTTTTATAAGCACACTGTCCTGCTGCTTTACTATGCCTTCCTGTCATTAAGTCTCTCCAACTCTCGACTCTACACTCTTGACTCTCCACTCTCGACTCTCGTCTCACCTCTCAACTGATAAATGTCCGTATAGAGCTCACACTTTCACACACCCTTTCCCATCCGCTTCGAGTGCTTCACAGTTACTGCAATCGCCCTGCCACAGTTTCTGCAGGTGTCGTAAACATCATTCACGACAGCCACATAACAAAACTTAACAATAATAATAATAATAATTACTTCAAGACAGGGTCAAAACCATACAAAGACTGGCCAACTTAATGGCGAAATTCTTGAGCAAGTCTTGTTCAAAGCCCAACATTCGTAGCAGGCCTAAACAAGGGCTTTCAGCGAGCTTAGCTACCGAATTGACCTAGAGAAACAAATGTTATTCACCCTAGACAACTAAATATTACGAAAGGCGAGCGTGCGCGACTCTATAATACCCTGTACTGTCTCTTAAATTAAGCTAAGTAAGAGGTGCTCAAAGAATTCTCTTGTGAAACACTTTTAAAGCAAATTAATGTTTTTGCATATGTGCAGATACTCTATCAAAAGCTGTGTGCTACGTCACTTAATTTACATATGCATGCATTGCACTCATTCGCCGTCTCGCTCGCACACAAGCGAGCAAAACGCAAGCGATTCAATGGGAAGTTTCTTTTCTGATTATTCTACTTATTTATGGATCAATCTTGATGAAACTTTCAGAATTGCTTCTTAATAGTATTTTTTAAGAGTCTGTTCAGTTAGAAGTATCTACGCTGAGAAATGCTGCCATAAACTCGATGAGGAGAGGATATACAGGAACCTTCATGCCACATTTGCAGTCTCTAGCACTTACAGTTGCTGAGAAAGACAGACAGACAGACAGACATGGCTCAATCGGCTCGACTAATGATACTACTCAAGTATACATAAGCTTTATAGGGTCTGCCACGTCTCCTACTGCCTGTTACAGGCTGAAATGCTGTATTCATCGCTGGCAATTGTCGCAGTTTAGTTACACTAATGAATGCATAAGAATTATGTAGCACAGTGTAGTACATCAACTCCTCTGAATGAGTCACTAAACAGGCGATAATTCAATTGCCTCGATTTGTCTTTGTCTTCAGCTTATTTGATATTTATCGACGCCTTTGGCAGTGTCATAAATGCAGTTGATTCACTGCTGATTCACGAATACATATGAATAAGAATTCAAAGTCAGTTCAGCTGCCAAATTTTGAAATGAACAAAGTTCAGTTGTTGATATCTTTAGCATGTTCTTAGTTAAATAAGTGTAAATTATTAGCTATGAAGTGCCATAATTTGTGGCATGCCACACAACAAAAAAATCCATTTGGTGCTAAATTAAATCACTTGAAGTTGCCAGCGTTGCGTTATTAAAAGCGCATAGAGACCGAGTGAAATCACTGTGGAGGCTAGAGAGCTTAGGGAGAGCACGGGAGAGACAAGAGACATGGGACAAGAGACATGGGACGTGAGACGCGAGACGTTGGCTGTGGCAAGATCCAGCGAAATGAAAAACAAAGGCAAAAGCGACAACAGCAACAACAGCAACAACAACAACAAATTGAAATGACCTACATAATGGCCAAGAGCGACAAGCAAACGCAATGATTGTTGTTGCTGTTGTTGTTGTTGTTGTTGTTGCTGTTGTTGTTGTTGTTGCCGTTGCTGGCATGATTATTGTTATTGTTGCCCATCATAGAGCGATGCGAGAGAAACGACAACGACAACGACAACGACAGCGACAACTGCATGAATGAATGAAGCAACCTCATCATGAGCTAACGAGCAATTTAAGAATTTAATTTATATACAAACATATAGATACAGATACATATATACATAGCATAGCTACATATATAGCCTCAGTGACAGCAGCAAACAGGGGCGATCCATGACTGCTGGCTGCCACTGTCATTGTGCCGCTTGCAACAGCAGCAACAGCAACAACAGCAGCCTTTGGAGCCTAATGACGCAGCCACTTAAGCGCGTTTCATGCTGTCTCTCTCGCTCTCTCTCTCTCTCTCTCTCTCTCTCTCTCTCGCTCTCTCTCAATGTGTGTGTGTGTGTGCGCCACATTGGCTGCGGTTCTTTCGTATGCTGACTGCGTCTGCGGTAGCTGCTGCTGCTGCTGCCGTTGTTGTTGCTGTTGTTGCTGTTGTTGCTGCTGTCGCATTGGCAACATGTAAAAGTAATTGCCAACCCGGATGCTTGGCAGCCAACGTTGCCATCACAGAGCCATGACTGTGCCACATGAAAGCCAGAAATTAGAAACGGATCTGAAATTAGAAATGCCTCAAACCCAATGCAGCTCTTCAGTTGTTGTTGTTGCTGCTGCTGTTGTTGCTGCTGTCAACGTGGCAATCGCCGTCGCAGTTCTCATTCCTGGTCACGATGTTTGGCACTTGTTCCAGCCATAATCGTGTGTGTGTGTGTGTGGGTGACATTTATATACACAATACATCTATATATATATATATAAGCTATATATAGAAGTATTAAGCAAACATATTATGCCAGCTGGCGGCAGCCTGAGAGTCTCTGAGTCTCCGACTCTCTGATTCTCTGACTCGGCGTCTCTGTGTGTCTGCAGTGCCACAGTTTACACTTGGCATGCTGCCCTATATAAATTCCCACTTCTCTTTCATTTCCACTGCCATTTCCCCCCGTTGCAGTCCTTCGTTCTCTTTATGCCTTGTGTGTGGGCGTTAGCTTCTCTGTTTGTTGCTGCTGTTGTTGGCAGTGCAATGATTGCGTTTTATGCATTCAAAAATTGGCAATAAACGCGTTCGCCTGCTGGCAAACTTTGTCCAGGCAGTTATAGCCCAGTTTTGCCATCGATGGACAGCGCACAACAGCAACAGCAACAACAAGAACAACAACAACAACAAGAACAACAGCAAAAAGAACAACAACTTTGCCATATAATCTTTTACGCGCACATTAAGCTCACTTACGAGCGAGTTCATGACAATGGCCACATAGATAGCAAGACAATGTTCCAGAGTTAGCCAACAATGAGACTACAAAGCAGGCAACGAGACACTGCGGCACCTAGTGACATAGCCAAGCCAACTGGCAACGGGCAACGGGCAACTGGCAACGAGCAACTCTCAGCTTGCAACTTCAAACTGGCAACTGTTGAAAGTTGCAAATGACAGCAGCTGAAAGTGTTTGCTAAGCTTTGCATTAAACTTTCATATGTCATATATAAACTAACCCCCCTTTAAGTAGATCTACTGCTATAGACTGCTACATTCAGCCATTAAGGATATCAGTTAGTTTCTGTTTTTAAACAAACTAAAAGCTTATTTAAATATTACATAAACAAAACTTCATTAAGCTCAGCAAAAGCACATTTATGCTTAAAATAAACTTAACATGAGCTAGCAACTGCATGAACAAAGTTCAGCAGCAGCTTGACAGCTTCAAGTGCAATAAACTTATTTCTAGATCAGTGCAGGATTAAGTCTAAGCTTTAGTTGATGAGCTTTTCAAGCAATTTGACAGCTTCAACTGCAAATACCCAATCAGTGTTGCACTTGACAGCTTTCAGTATGAATGAATTGAGCTTTGGAAGTTTCTAAACTCAACCAACAAGTTCTTGATTAATTCTGGATTAAGTGCAAGTTTCAGCTGGTGTCATTAAGCAGAAAATAGTATTTAGCGCAACAACAGCAACAACAACAAGCAACTCGACAAGTTAACTTTGCGCTGTCTGTCTGCCTGTCTGTCTGTCTATCTGTCTGTCTGCCTGCCTGGGGCATATCAGAGTCGTGCGCGTGTGTTACGCCCACCGGCACTTTAATATAAACTGTGAGGCGTGAAGGCGCTGAAGACTGCAGCGACTGCAATTTGGACTGAAACTGAACTGAACTGAACTGAACTGAACTGAACTGCAAACGGTGCTGAGCCAAACTAAACTCGACTCTCGGCTTTGGCGTCAGTCAAGCGTCAAAGCGTTTTAGCCGTTTAGTTTGGGAAAACGTTTGCCCAAGTTCGGAACATACCCTCCCCCCTCCACCCTGCACCCCATGCTAGTTGCGACGAGTCTACGTCTTCGTCTTCGTCTTGAGTCTTCCAGTTAGTAGGTCAGAAGTTTCTTGCGAATATGTGTGTGAAATTGTTACTTTTACTCTAATATTTGAGCTGCTCTTTAAGTACACAGAAAGCCAACGTGACTTTGTCTCTTCTGCTTGGATATTTTATAGTCGTCTCAGTGCTTTCATTTTTATATGTGCAACAACAGCAGCAGCAGCAGCAACAACAACAGCAGCAACAACAACAATAGACAATAGCGATTTTAATGCTGGGTGAATGTCATGTTCTGAGACTCAAATGCTGCGCCCACTTCCCTTCAGGCTAGAGCTACTGGTTTTCATTTTATGTTAACCCAAACAGAGACACACACAGACAGACGAAGTAAAAGAGAGAGAGAGACTGAGAGAGAGAGAGAGAGAGAGAGAGAGAGAGAGAGAGAGAGAGAGAGAGAGAGAGAGAGATGGACAATGAGTGGAAGACAGCGACTGAGATAGACAAACGAGCGTAGTACTTATAAGAACTCTGGACAGATACTTACTTACATTTACAGACTTAAGCAGACATGTTTGCGTATTATTCACTCTCTCTTCTCTCCTCTCTCTTACTTCCCCCTCTCTTTGTCTGTGCTTCGCTTTGGTCTTTTGATGAAAATTCTTTGAAGTTCTGTTTTAAAGCTGTCGCCGTGTCATGAAATTTAATAGAACACCTGAGCTCAGCTCTGCTGCAAGGCATTGCCGAGGTTTAATTTAAACGAAATTTAAGCAGAGAAAAAACACTAAATTCTCTAGATATTATCTGCATATATATTTGTTTAGATATAAACAAACTAAGAAATATGTGTGGCTTGAATTAAAGGCTTTAATTCGCTTGGCAACAGAAGGCAACATCAAGGTGTCTTAATTTCATGCCAAATCACAAAAAGTCTACAACAAAACAACAAAACAATACAGAAACTCAACACAAAAAAGAATCAAAATAATAATAAAAATAATAAGAAACTCCATTACAAATCAGAACTGCGGTAAAGTTGAAAAGCGAGCTGTAATTATGCCTTCAGTTGTTGTTGTTTTATTTTTACTTTATTCTCCTCTTTTTTGGGGCTGGAGTTCAAGCTAAGCTAGGTGGAGAGAGGGAGGAGTAGAGTAGAGTTGAGTAGAGTTGAGTAGAGTTGCTTGATTGAATGTTAAAAATGGCTTTTTGTGGGCTTTTTGGGCGCTTGAGCCTAAGCGCCCACTTACAGTTAGTGGAGCAATCTAAGGCTAAAAGCCAACTCAGCTCAGTTTTGGTACACTCGACGGCAAATCTAAAGCGAAACAGAAAACGCTTTGTCAGCGCAGCCTACAACTGAAAACGGAAAACTGAAAACGAAAAATGGAAAACTGAAAACTCAAATTGTATTCATTCATTCAGTGATTCATTCAGTCATTCATTCAGCCAGACATCCATTCTATTCAACTGTTTGGGCAGCTCTTGTGAAAAATCATTATTTAATTTGCTATTTTCCATGCTCTTTATTCTCGCACATTCGTCTGCTCCCCCCGCCTCCTCCTCTTCAACCTCCTTAGGCTATTGCGATTGTTGTGGAAAATGTGCCAATGTTATTATCTCTAGCTGCTTAATAATATTTGCACTAATTATAGGCACTAGAGCTATAAATATATATATATATATTTATTCATTTGAATTATGCAACTTGCACAGACAGAAACAGAGACAGAGAGAGAGAGAGAGAGAGAGAGAGAGAGAGAGAGAGAGCGATACAAAGCGAGAGGTGAAAGTTGCCAAGCAAATAAATAAAATATTTATGCTAATTTATTTAATACAAAATTCGCTTTCAGTGTTTGCGAATTCCATTTCTGTTTCTGTTTTTGATTTTTTTTTTGGCTTTATGTATTTAATTAGTGTCTGTTTGCACCTCAATGCAGTCAGCACAATGACACGCCCCCTTTGCTGCGGCGCCGCCCCTCATTCATTTCATTTTGTTGCGTTTCATTTTCGTGTGCCTTGCCAAAGTTTTCATTTCTATTTGCCGTTTTCCTTTTAGGCCACCTTTCGGTTTTTTTTTCTATTTCTTTTGACGTGTTAATTATGCACCAGTTGCTGATTTCTTTAGGCCATTACAGGCGAAATGCAGTCAAAACAGACTCTGAAATTGATGTGTCGACGCTGCAAACTTTTCCAGACTCGTTATACAATCTCTATTCGTATTTCATAATGCAATTTGTGTCATTCTCTTTAGTTATTTGTTATTAATTTGTTAAATATTTCAACATTTTCCCAGGGAAATTAGACTGTCTAATGCAACTCTCGACTCTAATTGGAAATACTTTTCCAGCAATTAGCAGTTTTCTTTGCATATTTTATTTGACATATTTCAATAGTTTTCTAAACAATTTATGGCATTCTATGTGAAAAGTCGCATAATTTGCAACTCTATTAGGAAAACTGCAGAGTTTTCCTCGACTTGCACACAAATATTTCAATATTTCCTCATAGAATTTGTGTCATTTTCTTTGATGTTTTGATGTGGCAAAGTTGCACGCTGTTGCCGCTTCTCACAGCTTCAGTTGCTTTGCATACTTTGTTGCCCTTTGCCTTTGCCCCCCTCTCCGCGGCCAACAGTGCCACCCCCCGCTAAGCCACAAGTTCTAAGTACACGCAGTTGTATGATTGCATGATTTCTGTGTTGAATTGTAAAGAGAATTGAAATTGCAGAGCCAGCGAGCCCCCATGTGGAGGTGGCAACGACCTGCCTGACACCGACAACAACAAAGAAGCCGCTGGCAACGTGTGTGTGTGTGTGTGTGTGTGTGTATGTTGCACCAACAAGAACAACAGATGATTGATTAACGCCAAATTAGCATCACAGCAAGCAAACAGCAGCGAAATACAATACTTAAAGATACAGCTACAGCTATAGCTATAGATACAGCTACAGCTATAGCTATAGATACAGCTATTGCTATAGATACAACTACAGCTATAGATACAACTGCGTATAGTTAGCAAATGAGGCTGAACTAAATGCAGCGCACCTGAAATTGAAGATCCAATTAGGTTCGTGTAGTTTATAGGGTTGTTAATTGCGGGGTGAAACTTGCATTCGGTAATCAATTCATCAATTTATCAAGTCATCAATGCATCAATTCATCGATTCAATTGCGCAGTTGTTGCTTGCAATGGCAAAACAGCTTAATATCGAGTATATTTAGACACAACATCTACGACTAGAAGCGACTTATGAACGTGTCTGCTGTCTGCTGTCTGCTGTCTCGCTGTCTCGCTGTCTCGCTGTCTCGCTCTCTCTCGCAGTGCGTCAGACGCGTGTTCGTCGTGTCTGGCTCAAAGTAGTTAAAGTAGTTCAGGGGCAGCTTAATGAGCAAGTATAACACAAAAGGCAGCAGGCAGAGGAGCAGAGGAGTAGAGAAGCAGAGAAGCAGCTGAGTGACAGTAAGGCAGGCAGTCAGACAGTCAATCAGTCAATCAGCATTAACATTAATGGCCGACTGCATTTTAATTTATAATTAATTAATTGCAATTTGTAATTTGCCAACATTAACACAGTTTTCATGCCGCTCAATGCAAATACAAATGAAAATGAAAATGTAAAATAAGTAATACAAATAAAAACTTTCCATTTTCGCTGCAACAGTTATTTTCATTTAAATGATGGCTTTTCCGCTTGTCAGCGTCACATTCACAAGAGACTGCACAATTTTCAATTGATTAAGCAATTTCATAGTTTGCCCAACAACAACAACAGCAACAACAACAACACAATTAAAGCAAACGCCAAAGTTGTTGTCAAGTTCATTTCGATAAGCACTTTTTCAATAAGATTGATTAAAATTCACGTTCCACTTGCAATAACTGTGAAAGGAAGTCATACCACTGCAACTGTGCTGCTTATGCCACTTTACGGGGTGGGTCGTAAAAGCCATCCATAAATTGCCAACAGTTGCCCCCTCCAAACACCACTCCAGCCCTCTCTCCAATTAGCCAAAGTTTAATATACGTTTTCGATCGTAAAGATTTTAAGAGTTTGCACTAATCACAGCTTTCAGTTGCCGGTCGCAGTCTGCTACAGTTTCATTTTCATTTTTATTTTTATTTTCAATTTCAATTTCAATTTTTATTAAATTCATTTATTGCGGAAATCCCCAAATCTCAGATCTCACAACTCGTTTAAGTGCTCAGCGTATAACTTAATTATAGCAACAAATATAACGGCTGTGAAATGGGAAATCTTACGAAACTCTAATTATATTTTTAATTTGAACTGTAAAGCAGTGTAAAGCAGCAGCTAAAAAGTGAAATAAACAGAGCTGAGAAAAGCTTTTCAGTAAGTGCCAATGACACTGGCTTATAGATATATCGAAATATATATATATTATATATTAATAAAGTATTTCTTAATCTATAAACTCTCATTTTAAGTAATAGTCTTGTAAAGCAATGCAGAAAGTTTCCTTAAATTCGAAACAAAAATAAGAAGGCTCTTCACAAAACAAACAAGAGAGAATAGGAAATATTGCATTGAATCGCTTTGCTACGCCTACGCACACGTGTGCAAGCGTGACAGAGCGAACGACAGCAAGCGACTGCATGCATATGTAGATAATTATGTATGTGTGTGTGTGTGTGCAATAGATGAAGCCAATTTGCGGGTGCAAGCATTTAAAGCGCGTGCAAATACTTTTGACAACCGATTGCCATCAGTTCACATGCGTCTATTTTTAGCACAATAACCGTTATCTTTGTCAATTCGTCTTTCATTCGCTGCTGCATAGCAGCACTAGCTAAGAGAGAGCAACCCTCTCTTTTGCATCTGACTCACAGCTAAGTTTATTTAGTGGAACTTGCAAGAAACTGAAAATTGTGTAAATACTTTTGCCATTTTTGTTATATTTATATAAATTGTGCAAATACTTTTGGCGTATGTGTAATATTTATATAGCAGTTCAAGTGTTGTATATATATTGAATTATTATATTACTTTTACGTTGTTTTATTTGTGCTACGATTAATAGCCTGATAAACTGTAACTTCGCTTGCTTTCGAGTGACAATCTTAAACTGTTTCTGATATAATTCCACTGTTTGCTTGACGTCTTATATTAACTACATTTGTAATTACTAACTAATTTCATGCCTAATCATAACAGCATTAGAGTGGAAGCATCAGTTTGTATTTGTTTCGCTCTTCTTCTTGGCTCAGCTTGTTTCATTCTTTTCTTTTCTCTTCTTTTCTTTTCTTTGCTCATTGACCGATTTACCTTTGCTTTGCTATTTTGCGTACTCATTTCCTATGAGGTCTGTGTGTTGTGGATGGATGCGATGTGCTAAAAAGATCTTATTTATCATGACACGACATGACAGCTGATGAAACATTAATGCCGCGGCCTCTGAACCCCACAACTTCCAGCTTGCAATCTTCCCGTAGGAACACACAGCTTAGGGACAGCTCACATGGCGCACAGATAGATCAAGTTGACGACAGGGTGAGGCCTCAGGTAACACCCTTTTCCTTGCCATAGAGAGAAAGAAAGAGAAAGAGAGTGTGGAAAGGGGAGAGGGGAAGTGAGTTGTGTACATTTAATGGCGCATCATAAAAATCCTCAAAAATCCTCGGGCGACAACATCAAATTATTAAACATAAATTTCCGGCCATAGCCGGTTTGCCTTTTTATGCACGTAATTTTCCAACAATTTATCATTCGGTTGCTTAAATTGCTTCGATGACACAAAACTGGGCAACGTCCCATTGCTTTCGGGGGGTTTCTGTTCAAGTCTTCTTCTTATAGAAGTCGAGGTTGAGGGTTGGGGGCTGTAGATTGGATCTGGGACGCAGCTGCTCGTCTATAAATATTTCGGCGTCTAATTGTTTGGCAAGCCCTGTGAGCTCAGGGAGTGTACTCCTCCTCTCTCTCTCTCTCTGTCCCTCTTCTCTTTCACCATTTACCCACTAAAGGGGTTGTCAACGCACACGCAGACACACACCAGAGTCTGTGGCCATAAAGAAAAGCTGCCTGTGCCGTATCCTTAAACGAGTCGCTTTCCCTGCCCCTCTCCCTCTCCCTCGCTCACTCACTCTGTCTCTTTGGTGTCTATAGCTTCGTCTCCGCCGTCGTCTGTATCTGTGTCCTAATGAATTTACGCACACACGTCGTCTCTGTCGTCATCCTTGCACCGTGGAACTTATGCACATTTTATTGTTGAAATCTTTCAGCTTACAGCCGAAGTGAATAAAAATAGATGGAAATTGTTTAATTTAAGCAGTTAGAAGTATGAAAGACCAATTATTTTGTGATTATTTTCCCATTTGATTTATAAACCACTTTCAGTTTATGTTTTCAGTAGTAAGAAGCTATTAAAGTCACTTAAAAATAGCTTTAGCTTCTTTTCTTGTTTCTTTTCTTGTTCTTTAACTTCTGACTGAACAAGACTGAAATTTGAACCCGGAACTACATTGTCGCTACTATCAAGGTCGTCGGGGCGCTATCAAATAATTTTCTATAATTAAACTTGAATTTTGTTATCTTTCAGATGTGTTAATAACAGATAAATATATATATGTGTATATATTTATAAGAATATAATATTTATTATTTATATCTCAGCATTTGTGTCTGCATTTCTGTCTGTCTGCCCCACTGTGCAGCGCAGTCGACGTCTTTAGTGCGCTGCTCCTGCTGCTGCTGCGTCTGCGTCTCATAAATTGTCCTTGCTCCCTTTTTTTTTTTGTGTGCGTTGCCTGGCAAATGCGCAAAATATTCTACGTTGTTGGCCATCCGCATTCGCAAGCTCCGGCTCCGGCTGTGGCGTCAGTTTCGGTTTCAGCTTCAGTTTCTGCACAACCTCATCGTCATTTCCATTCACATTCCCATTTCCATTCACATTCCCATACCTTTTCCCATTGCCATTTCCATCCTCTTTGCTGTTTTCGCAGTTGCATCGTCATCAGCTGCTCGTCTGTGCGTCTGTTCGTCTGTCTGCCCCGTTTTATTGTGTTCGGTGCGCAAATTTTTGGTCTTTCAGCTCATAAATCAAAAACATTACAACAATTGTCGCACACTCGCTGCGCTTTTGTTGCCTTTTCGCCTTGCCACTGCCAATTTGCACGCGCCACGAAACAAAACAGCTGCCAGTCTTGGCCCTGTCTCTGCCTCTGCCTCCTTCTCTGCCTCTGCCTCGGCCTCTGCCTCTGTCTCTGCCTCCGTCTCTGCCTCCGTCTCTGCCTCTGCCTCCGTCTCTGTCTCTTCTTGGTCCTGGCAAGTGTCCTTGCTGCCCACCTGCTCTTGGCCTGGCTAAACTATGCTCATTTCTGTTGAAATTCTTGCCCAAAATTGTTACCAGCTGCAGCTGAAAACTAACAAAAGAATTGTTTATTCTTGTTTTGCAGATCCCCCTCGGAGCGCTCCGGAAAAGGCTGTTGTGGCCAGTGGTTTGCTGGACCGCCGCTGCGCGCCCTCATTGCCGTTGTCGCGCTGGGGGGCGTGGCGTGTGCCCTTGGCGGCGCTGCTTTGGGGGCCACTGGGCTCGCTGGACCACCAAACTCTCATCTGACGGCGGCTCTGCTTATGATTGGTAAGTAAATAGTATTAGTTATTATATAATAAACATTTCTGTGTCTCTCTCTCTCTGTGTGTGTGTGTGTGTCTGTGTGTACTCATTCACATATGGCACAATTGATGAGGCCACAAGAAATGGCATGAAAACGTCGCTTCGCCTTTGCACGATGTTTGCACAAGTCGCACAATTGTTGGCATTACTTGTTGTTATTGTTATTGTTGTATTTGTATTTGTATTTGCCTCAAACAACAATTTCTACAATTATTGCAGCCTTTGTTGTTATTATTAGTGGGGTTTCTCTATAGTTGCCCCTTTTTATTTTATTTTATTTTATTTTTTTTTTTGGGAGGCTCTGACCCAGTTGGAAGTGCAAACAAATTTGTAAAGACACTAAATGTGTCAATATTGTTAGAGCATTTAGTTCCGGTTACGAGTTTTATCAGCCATATTAGTGTATATATAGTATATGTAGACCAATAGATAGTAAATATCATTGTTGACTTGTTGTGGGTGTTGTCACATCAATTTGATCATTATGTTAACATAAACTGAGTGCACAAATGTGTCAAGTTGCTGCTGCGATGAGTTTGACACTAGTTGATTGTGAGACTTACTTAAAAGTCTATTAAATAGCTTGTGAAAGTCTACATACAGCTGATCTTTCTTTGATTACGCTTATGAACTGTAATTTGAAACTTTTCACACGAATCTAAAGTCAATTTGCTTTATTTAAACTCAGCAACTGAGCGGTCACAGCGCTGAGATCTTTGAATCAGATCAATTCAAAGAAAATATCTACAAATGTAATTTACATTTTAATGCATTAGATTACAAATGTATTATTGTTAATTTCATTATTTTATTTATTTATTTAATTAATATATTCTTTATTTATTTATATATTTATTTATCTATTGATTCATTTATTTATTTATATTATTATTTATTATTATTATTAATTTTGTTTATTTATTTAGCTATTTAATTATTTATTTATTTATTTATTATCTAATACATTATTTAACTATTTATTCCATTATTTATTTATATTTTGTATATTGTTATTATTATTTATAATATTAGATTTCAATTGAATTATTGATAATTTTAATATATATTTTTTTCATTTAATGATGAATTTGATGAATAATTTAATTATCAATTTATTTATTTATTTATTTAAATATTTATCTATTTATTTATTTATTTATCTATTTATTTATTTATTTATATATTTATTTATTTATTTATTTATTTATGTATTTATGTATTTATGTATTTATGTATTTATTTATTTATTTATTTATTTATTTATTTATTTATTTATTTATTTATTTATTTATTTATTTATTTATTTATTTATTTATTTATTTATTTATTTATTTATTTATTTATTTATTTATTTATTTATTTATTTATTTATTTATTTATTTATTTATTTATTTATTTATTTATTTATTTATTTATTTATTCCTTTTTTTATTTCTTTATTTATTTATTTTTTAATTTTTTTATTTCCTTTTTTCGTTTATTTATTAATTATTTTATTAATTTATATTTTAGTTTATTAAATAGTTTTTGTAACTAATCAAGGAATTAAGAGATGCTTTCAATTGAATGGTATTCGCAAGTACTTCTGGGCACAAATACAATTTGCGTTGAGTTGCTCAACTTCATTCATGAGTCATTCACTTCATTTTGATTCTCATTCGCTTTCTCAGCTCACGTAACTCGACAAACACAGCGAGGCCAAGTGCAAACCCAGCCCAAAGTTCCGCGTCTGTGTCTGTATTGCTTGTGTGGGTTAGGGGTCTGCGGGGTTTCGGGGTAGCGAACAAAGTTTGGGGTCTTTGCATTACTTATGTAGACGACGCTCTAATCAATTGCCGGTCGCATTTAGCTGGGGCCACTCGAAGCGTGACATTGCGCCATTTTCTGGCGGCAATTACCAAAAAATTGTTGAGTTGTAACACTGCGTTTTACATAATTTAATGGCAATCAGCTGGAGAGTGAGCTGAGAGGGGGAAGAGAGGGGGCTGAGAGGTACAACTATACATATGTCGCTTATTTATAATGGAGATCTCTTCGACTGCTTCAGCGTGCTCATAATGAACGCACAAATTGCCGTTGTAGTTGTTGTTGTTGTTGTTGTCTCTTCATTTTCATTTTCGAAGCGTAAATTGCTCATGAAAATGAGCAGCAACAACAACAACAACAGCAGCAGCAGCGGGAAAACGACGTCAATTTTCGCTAATAAAATTGTAGCTAGCTTTAATCAGCTGAGGGGCAAGTAGAGGCAGCTTCAGGTAGCTTGAGGTAGTTTGACTGCGCTGAGGTCTGTGGCGCTCAGTTGATGACATGCCTCACTGCCACTGCCGCTGCCTTTGCCTCAGTCTCTGCCAGCAGCTACTGTGGCCGTGCCACATGCAGCTCGTCGGTTGTCAAAAGGAAAGCAGCGACCTGCCAGCCAAAAGTGAAAGTGGATGCTGAATCTGCGATTGGGACTGCGACTGAAACGGAGTCTAGCACTGTGACTTGCTGGGGGTCACTCCACCCGAGCCTCCAATTGCTTTAAGTGGGCTGGTAATTGCCAACTGCCACGCCCCCACACACACAACGCTTGACGTCTAATTACATTTTACAACACAATAGCAAATGCAAGTAGCGGCAACTCATTGGGCGGACAGTTTAAAAGTTGATTTCGCTCTACTCTAACGGTCTCCCTCTCTCTCTCTCTCTCACTCTCACTCACTCATTCTCTCTTTCTGCCTTTCTGTCATTGCAGGCGTCGGCGTGGTGCTGGTCACAGTGAGCGGTGCAGCCTGGCGGATGACAGCACCTGGTGGGCAAAGCTGCCTTGGACTCGGCACCAGCGTCGATTTGGCCCGCTGCGGACGTCGTCCATGCACCCGCGGTGGTGGCGCACCACATGGCCTGCTCTATCCGGAGTTTCAGCATCGCCCACCGCCGCCATCCTATCAGGCCAGCATGCAGGAGTATCGCTTGAGGTGAGCAATGCAATGACTACCCCATTTATGCAGCTGTACAGAGTATGACGCATGTGTGTCTGTGTGTGTGTGTGTGTGTGTGTGTGTGACTGCAGAAAGTACGCAGGACAACTGCGGACATGCTCGGCTAACCACATCCGTTCGCATGTCCTTGCGCAATTAATGACATTATGTAATTATGCACTGCCTGGAAATGCCATTTTTACACTTTCCCAAAGGAGCTTATATCCTAGCAGAGAGAACTTGAGCTTCAGGCTGTTATATGTACTATATAATCTTGTAGATGTTTATTTATTAGACTTCTTGAATTACTCAACATTGTAGTAAAGGAAACGCATCGATAAGTCATCGTTTTGAAGCGATTAAATGTAGTCAGGCTTAGTTGGCAATGTTATTAGACTCTCACAGTTGAATATATATGAATAATATGATAATTTTCTAATGAATTTAGACTTAGACTTACCTAAGAAAAGTGATTATTAGATAGATATCATCATTATAGTAAAGGAAATGTATCGATAACTCAACGATATGACAGACTTAGTTGGCAACATTGCAAATAGAGTCTAATTAATTTCTGCAACTGACAATTGAGTTTAATGATAATTTGATAATTTTCCAATGAACTTAGACTTAGATTAAATAGTTATCATCATTGTTGTACAGTAAATGTATCAATAAGTCATCGATTAAATGTAGTCAGACTTAGTTGACAACAGTGCATTAATTTCAGAAAGTCACAGTTGAATTTATTGATAATTTGATCATTTTCAAATGAACTTAGACTTAGCATACCCTAGAAAAGTGATTATTAGATAGATATCATCATTATAGTAAAGGAATTTATCAATAGCTCATCGATTAAATGTAGCCAGACTTAGTTGGAAACACTGCAAATAGACTCTAATTAATTTCAGCAACTGACTGTTGAATTTATTGATAATTTTATGATTTTCCAATGAACTTAGACTTAGATTATATAAATATCATCATCGATTAAATGTAGTCAGACTTAGTTGACAACAGTGCATTAATTTCAGCAAGTCACAGTTGAATTGATTGATAATTTGATTATTTTCCAATTAGTTAGCATACCTGAGAAAAGTGATAATGAGATAGAGAATTTCCATCTGGGATTATCTTTGTGGCATTACAACGTATCAATAGCTCATTACAGAACTTTAGACAGCGAAACAACCTACACATTGTTAGGGTATCTGGCAGTCGTTAGTTGTAGCTGTAAACACACATTTTGTACTTTTTCTCTTACATTGCCTGTCGCATGGCATTAACAGCTACAACAACAACAACAACAATAACAATCAAAATAATTACATTTTTGGTTTTTTCTTTTATTTTTTTATTTTTATTTTTGTTGTTTTTGTTGCAGACTTTTGCTTTTGGACCGCGATCGTCAGAATGGAGTGGTGCGTGGTAACTCGCCACCACCCACATATCGATCTCATGCCGGCAGTCTGCTGAGGTAAGTGTTCACTTCCGCTCCCCCTATCCCCTTGAATGTTCAACCTACTCCTCCTACTGCCCGCTATCGTGAGTTATTTGTAAAGTTTGGCGTTGCAACCACAAAATGTTTACAACGCACAGTTCGAGGTTTCCATGAAAATGAGCGGCTAAAGGAGCTAAAGCAGCATGTTGGAGCGGGAGTAGGAGTTGTAGAAGGGGAGGCGCTGAGCTGAGCTGAGGGTTGCAACAACAGCAGCCTCAGCAGCCTCAGCTGAAGCGTTGGCGGTTTGGCTTTGTGCGGTTTCTGTGGGGCGTTAACATTGACACATCGCTTGGGGTTGCCCCAACAAACTTTTTGGCTACTTTTTTTTTTGTTTTTTTGGTGTTTTAATGTGGCAACAACCGAAAACTTTAGATGCCTGTCAATGGTTTTATTTCTTTTTGCATTTTCTTCGGTCTTTTTTGCATTTTTTATAAATGATTTTTGTTGATTTCGATTTAAAGGGAAGCAGGGAATGTGCAAGTTAAGTTAATTGAATTGAGCAGCAAGCGAGCCACTTCAAACAGTCGCCCAAATGGCAAACAATTTAAATACGCAACAATCCGATTGCCGGCCACTCGCCCAAGTGCCTGGAGACCAGGACAACCAGGACAAACAGCGCTCCACACAGGACATTTGTGCGCAGACATTGGAGCAAATTGAAACAAGTGAAATGACAATGGCAATGAGACGAGGCGCCACAGTAAACACAATTGTGTGGGAGTTGATGGTGCTGGCACTGACAGTGGTAGTTCCCCCCTATCCCCTTTCGGCCTGCTGCTGGTGGTGGAGCAGACAGACATTGAGGATAATTGCCGCTTTGATCGCATAATGGCTGCTAATTAGAAAAGTTTACTTTTTATTGCGTTACAAAAATATTGAGTTTCGGCTAAGATACGCAAAAGATACTCAAATGAATGCATGAGCAGGCAATGAGTACCCAATGAATGTATTCAGCAACAACAAATGCAAATTTATGGCAAATTAATTTGCTTGTAATGACACACACAAGGCCACATGCACTTAAATATTTATGCCATATAATGGAAATGAAATGAAAAGCCAACAATAAATGAAACCACAACAACAACAATAACAACAAGCACAGCAACAACAGCAACAGCAACAGCTTTTGCTGTCCAGGAAAAGCGTAGAGAAGTGGAAAACAATTGAAAATGCTGCAGGCATCATCATGCTTGGCATTGAGATAAACATAAATTTCCACACATTTTCACATATTTTCTAACAGCAGCCGACTTTTACTTCAGGCTAAAGTTAAAGTCGAGAATTTCCCCAGCTGCCTGAAAGTATGCTGCATGTTTTTTGCTCTAGCTAAATTGAGTTGAAGCACAGCTTACAGCTTACAGTGTTTGCCTACTGCGTGTATATGCCCGCTGCCAACTAAGCGCAGGGTGTTTGGCGTTGAAAGTGACGGAGAAGTATGTGAGCAAAGCAGGAAAAAAAAACTTATGCAAAGTGTGCGGTAAAGAATCACAGCATACTTTTAGGCAGATCTCGTATTTGCCTGCGTGCGTGCCTATGTGTGTGTGTGCTTGTGTGTGTATGTGTGTTGGCATATTCAAATGATGTAAGAACTAACAAAGAAATCTGTGAAATTTTGCCAAATATTTACACACACGCGTACACTTGAAGGGGCTTTCTATTGCATAACAAGCAGGCGTGTGTTAAAAGGCAATCTGCGACAGGCAGGCCAGGACAAAGCCAGGCACGACCAGGCAAGGATTAAGGCCAGCAGACAGACAATGTGAGCGAGAGAGCGAGAGAGAGAGAGAGAGAGAGAGACAGAACAACGGCGTTGCGAAGCTGTTAGCCAAGTCAATTAAACAAACAAAGACAAGGCCCAAGTGCCGTCTGCTGAGTGCCGAGTGCCTGCGAAAATTGCCTATTATGTCAGACAGAGAGCGGGATAGAGATAGAGAGATATATATATATATAGAGAGAGAGAGAGAGATAGTTAGAGCTGGCCTCTTTCCTTTGCTACTGACTTAGTTTTCCTGTTTCCTTTTTGCATTGAAACTTTGTCGGGAACAATTAAATGCAATTTTACATACTTCAAATTGCTTTATACAATTTTGAAATTTGAATTTTTGCCGCACCGAACTTGCAATTTGCCATGTCTATAGTAACGTATGTGTATGTGTGAGTGTGTGTGTGTGTGTGTGTGTGTGTGTGTGTGTGTGTGTGTGTTGACTTTTGTTGCTGGCTCTGTTGACTGAAGTGTGAAGTCTGTGGGATTTGCTTGCAGTCAGTCAGTTTGAATGGCAACAATTGCCCAAGCGCCTTTTGTTATTTAAATTGACAAAGTCAAATGCAGACAAAATGAAATCATCTACCTACAAGATACATAGATACATAGATACACAGATACACAGATACAAGGGATATGCGGATATGCGGATATACGGGTACACAGATACAAGACAAGATACACATACGATGTGGATACATAGATAGTTGACTGGGTATGCAAATTTGTGCATTGACTTTGTCTCATGTCAGCCGCAGTGCAAATAATGCATTCACTTCATGTGCATCTCAATCTAAATCTGCTTCTCCTTCTTCTTCTCTTTCTTCTCCTTCTTCCTCTTCTTCTTGTTACAGAGCCCCGCTGACCACGTTGCGCTCAGGCATTGGCAGCGGCGGTGGCACCATCAGCAGCAGCATGGGTGGCTCCGAGTACAGTTTGCCGCCAAGCTATCGCTCTAGGAATGCCACGCCCGCCTCCCTAACACTGAACAGCGAACGGACCATTGAGACGGCACCATCGGGTCGCCTGCTGGCCAATGAGGACCTGCCAGAGCCCTCGGTGGAGCAATTGCCCGACTACAGTGCGCTGCAGTCGAACACATTGCTTACGTCGGCCATTGTCGAAATCGAGTCGAGGAATCGCAGCCGGAGCCAGGATAATGCGGCCAAAAGTCCAACAAGAACGGCAACAACAAAGGCCAAAGACCTGGTGACCATTGTGACCATATCGCAGGCCAACAGCGCCAACAGCGGGAACAGCGGCAGCGGTCTGAACGTGCAGCCAGGTGGAAGGGCGCAGACACAGGTGGCAGCTCAATTACCTGGACAGGCCAGTGCACTCGATCAGATCGATATATTGGCCCATTTGTAGCGCCCCGCTGTGGTCCGAGTAAACTAAAGCTGAAATCAAGCGGCGAAAACTCTCAGCAGTTTTCCACTGCTCAGTTTTCTTCTAACAATTTCTATATATATATATATTAAATTTTTTTGTTTGTTATTCTTAAACACTCGTTAACCCAAAGGTATTTATTTGTACGATACGAAAAACTAAAACTCTGCTCCTACATGAATACATATATATATATAGATATATATATATATATAAAGATATATATAGATATCTGGATATCTAGATGTAACTCTGTATCTACTCATAAGCAGCATTTAGATAGTAAGATATGTTTGTTGTACTTGAATGTGTTGAATTTATTTTTGTAAGCATAAGAAATGCGCTACGTATCTATTACGAACTATCATTAACAAACGAGTATTAAAATATTCCAAAAACAAAAAAAAAATAAATGAAAAACGAAAATTATGTTAGGAAAACAAAGTGGAAAGCAAGGCGCAACAAGTCGCTGGAATTCTGTTTCTGTAAATAACTATAACGAGTGCATTAAGTATAGAATTTCCCCCCACAAAACACACATATATAGTACCCATATATATATATATATAGCTATATATACCACTATATATATATATATATATAAACGTAAAGAAAACTCTGTGTAAATTCGCAACGGAACGCTACGGTGACAAATTTTGCGCGCATTTTTGAATAACGAATCAAAACGGAAACGGAAACTGAAACTGATTTCTGAATGCGTTTCAAACTAAATAAATGAATAGATAAACAAATGTAGAAAGACAAAACACAAAAACAAAAACCACTTAAATAAACGCAACTATTCTGGTTTACGCTTTCGCATCAAATCGCTTTACGAAATGATTTCCGATTCAAAACTCTGTTCTCTATTTATTTTGAAGCGATTTGATGCGAAAGTGCAACTCGGAATGGGTTGAGTGGACACTAATTATGAATAAATTGAAGCTGCATGCGTGTGTTAAGTACAATACAGAAAAAGAAGAAATTAAGAATTAAAATATTATATATATATATACATATATATATGTGTATAGAATTACTTAAAACTAACTTAAAGTCCTCTGTATAATGTGCAAGGCTAAATAAACTAAATGGCAAACAACTGCAAAAATGTATTGTTGAAAAATGCTACGAAAACCGCAAATTGTTTTTACTTTCCGCTTGCCAGCGTTCAGCAACAAAAGGGCGTAACCTCCTCATATCACGCACCACACACGCACGCATAGTTGTATATCCTGCTTAATCTAGCGTAAATTTGTATTGGCCAAAAGGCCTTGGCAGCAGTCGGCGGCACAGTAAGTGGTCCAACGATTAACAGCCCCCGTTGCCGCAAAAATGTGGAGCGAACACAAAAATTGACACCTTATACCAAATGGCCAGCAAACTGTGAGGCATATGAGCAGCAGCAGCAGCAGGAGCAGCAGCAGCAGGAGCAGCAGCAGCAGGAGCTGTGGAAACTGTGGGAAAAGAGCAGGAAAAGTGCCAGCGACGTACAGTTTGTATAGCGCAACGCAACGCAAAAATGCCAAATGAAAACAACAAAAGTTGGTTGAGCATGAAATTGCTGTTGGCTGTGTAAATGGTGCGTGTGTGTGTGTCGTGCGTGCATGTGTGTGTGTGTGTGCTTGCTATGAGCTGTTGAGCAAAAGCTGTTGCATACTTTTCGGCTGTCAACGAAATACGTGAGGGCAGCTAACTGGAAGCCTCAAACGATTATGACATTATGTTCTTCGCATCAACCACACACATGCACAATGCTTCAAGGACTCTCGTACTGTGAGAGTTATTCTCAAAAGTATGATGATAGCATAAGTGAAAGGGTTGTATGGCATTATAGGGCGCATATGTTTGTAAAGATGTCTTGAGATTGAACCACTTTTAGTTGGTTTATGCAGTTAATTAGCCGACATTGATATAGCAAAGCAGGTGAGTATGTTCTTAAGGAAACTCTTTTGAAACTTGAGACTTACTCGATGTCCATGTGTTTGCTGGCATTTATATTGATCAGAAGTAGGTAAATTTTGTTAAACTTCTTCATTAAATGATTCCTTATTAAACACATTTTTATCTATTTTAATTTAACAGCTTTTTGTTTTAGCTAAACCCAAACCCATTGAGACAAAGAAAACAACACATTTAAACGCGAAAAAGATTTCGAAATTTATTAATCTTGTTCTGTTGATTTAGTGCAAATTACAATCAATTACAGATGTCATCCAATAAGGTATTACAACATTAAATTTAATTATAAATTTATAGCTTAATCATTTACGATTGCAACGAATTGATTTCAAGTGAATTGAATAGTTTTGTTAAAGCATTCTATGAGTTTTTTTTACTGCTGACAAACAGATTTGCTTAACAATGACTACGTTCCGATTAGATGCGGATGCGGATGCGGATGCGAATGCGAATGCGGATACGGATACGTTGACGAATTCGGTTAACTTCTTCTGCAGACTTGGGCGTGGTGAAATCCTTTCGCGTGGTTTGTTAGTTGGCTTGTCAACAGCATTTCTTTGCTCACTTTAACTAAATAACTTTTGTGAAAATACATACAATAATAATCATAATAATAATCATAATAATAAAAAGTAATAGTTGTCGTGAGTGTGTGTGTAGATAACTCGGTTATATGATAAGCTGAATAAATAATTTAATCGTCGATTGTTTATGTCGTTCTCTGTTGCGTTTTCTCTGTTCTTCTTTTTTTGTTTTCTTTTTTTTTTGTTTTTATCGATTTCGTATCGTTTTTGATTCTCTTTCTCTTTCTCTTTCTGCTTGTGTGTGTTTCACTCATTCATTTAAAATTAGGATAACATTTGTGTGCACAATTCAAAAATTAAATAAAATTATATAAAATTAAACAAAAAGGAAGTTCTATTAATTGGGCATCCTTTAGTTTTGATAATTGCAATAAGTATGTAATAAGCTATGCGCTTCCAAGAGTTTCGCTCTCGCTTCTCTCCTACTCTCCTTATCTCCTTCTCTCTCTCTGTCTCTCTCTCTGTGTATAAATTGATTTCTGTTTTAAATTGTGTTTGTTAGTGTGCGTAATCCCTGAAGTCCATTGTCGAGCCATATTAGATCGTTGCCGATCTGTGGTGGATCTCTTAGCGTGCATGATTCTTGCAGAAGGGCCGACCGCCCTTGTTGTAGAAGCTCTGACCCTCCAGGTTTTGTTTGCAGAACTGGCAAAGAAAAAGATAGAAAGAGAAAGATAGATAGAGAGAGTCAGTTGAAACATTGCTGTGTGAATGAGATGAGTGTACTCACAGTGCAGTTGAAGCATTGGCTATGATAGTTGTGGTTCAGTGCCTCCACCCAACGATCGCCGGCCTCAACGGGGAAGCCACAAGCGAAGCACTTTGTGGTAAAGAGCTCATTCCAATCGGCCTCGCAGTACGCATTGCCATCCTCCAGGAAGAACGGCGTGTTGCCAAAGATCTTGCCGCACTGGCCGCACGTGAAGCACTCGGGATGGAAGTGCTTCCCAATGGCATTCAGGCAATCACCCTGGCAAGGAAACTAGATGAGCAAGGGAGATCAAAGAGTAGGAGAAACAAGTGATTACCTTGATCTTGCCAGCGCATTTGCTGCACGTGGGCGCCAGATACTTCTCGAAGCAGTACTCGCAGTAGAGATCGCCCTTCTCCTCAACGAAGCCAATGTCCTGCAGCGGGCGACGGCAGTTGCCGTTGACGCAAATGAAGTGATCGGGACACCAGATGCGACCCAGGGCCGTGATGAAGGGTCCCCTGCAAGAGTCAAAGCGCCAAGCACAATTAGCCAAGCTGTGCACAGTTTGGGAAGCAGACGACAAACAAGAGGACAAACAGGGAACGCAGGGGGGTAGAAAGCGCAGGCAGGCTACTTACGAGGTGATCTCCTTGTTGCACTGACAGCAAATCGGACGCTTACCATCCTTGAGCAACTGACTTACGGCCTTCTCGTTCTCCTCGGACATCGCACCCTGTGCATCCGCCTGGGGACCCAGCGCCTTCACGCAGACGCTGAAGCTTGGCGCACTTGTCTGACTGTTGTTGCTGATTGTATTGTTGTTGTTGTTGTTGCTGTTGTTGTTGCTGCTCTTATTGTCGACCTGGGAACTCTGCTGGGGTTCGATGTACGAGCGTCGATCCGCTCGCGTGGCCTGCGTGCCACCGGTGCGTCGCAGATTGTTGCGGTATGCCACCGGCTCGGCTGCCTGCTGCTCTGTGCTCAGCTTGCCACTATCACAGATGTCCAGGATCTTGCTCATCGGATGCTGTGCCGGCAGCTCGGCTGGCAGCGTCTGCTCCACACGTGCCACCTGCGGTTGAGCCTGCTGCCTCTGCTGCTGCTGTTGCAGCTGCTTCTGTGGCTGCTGCGGTGGCACAGCCACCACCGTTTGCAGCGCCACCGGCTGTGTGGGATCAATGTGTTTGAAGTCGTCGAGTTCCAAGCGTTTGCGCACAATCATCGGACTCTTTGAGAGATTCGAGCTGCTGTTGCTGCGCAGACTCAACGTGCTGCCGGCATGCGAGGGCGTGGCACTTCCGGTCCCAGCCAGACGTGCCTCCAGCATGTTGGATATGATCTTGCCCGCCTCCTGCATGAAGGCACTTGTCTGCTCGCCCATATCGATGCGGCCAATGGACTCGGCCAGCAGGGCTGTGGCATCCGCATCAGCAACTGTTGCAGTTGGAGTTGCAGTTGGAGTTGCAGTTGCTGTTGCAGTTGCCTCTGCATTGGAGGCGTTGTCAGTTGCCTTGTGGGGGCGTGGCAGCGTGGCAGTTTGATTAGCATGCGAGTTAATGGGCTGGGCAAGGGGAGCTGCGAACAGAGCAAACAATGCGGTGAGGACACAGGACATGCAAGGCATTAGAGCGATCGAGGATCGAGGATCAAGGATCCTCATCAAATAGGCAGCTTAACAGTTAATTAATGCAGTTCAACAACAAATGGGCATAAACAACAACAAACTTAGTACAACTTAACATTAGGTTAACTCAGTTAAACGCAGACAAAACAACAACTGGGAGCATCATCAACACTTTGGAGAACTCCTGGTTTGCTCTTCACCTGATCTGGATGTTGCAACTGTTGCACAGTGGTATGCGCACGCCGGGTCCGGCGGCCTTGTTGAGAATGCCGCGTCCACGCTTCGGAGCCGATGTGGCACCAAAAGCGGCGCCGCTCTTGCCACCAGGACCTGTGGAATCATCAACATTTGAGTTAAGTTCACTTAGACTGGGCGGAAACACAGCCGGAGCTGGAGCTGTAGCTGGAGCTGGGCAGTGGGCGTGGCAGCGGCTGTTGTCTTTGAAGCATTGCGATTGCTGTTAGCCAAATTAGCCAGCATTGCTGCAGCGGCAGCTGTACTATTGCCACTGCCAGCGGAGCCAGCGGAGCCAGCGGAGCCAGCGACGCCAGCTGTGGCCGCTGTGCTCCTGTATGCGGCACAGGCTTGGTTATTAGTCGTGGTAGTAATAGCAGAAGCTTTGGTTAGACTGGCTTGCGCCGACCTTGATGCAGATGCTGATGTTGTTGATGATGTTGTTGATGTTAATGATTGCGAGGCGATTGCAGTGGTTGCTGATGCTAGCGATGAGCTGGCGCCCTGAGTGCGCAGCTGCTGCTGAGATGCGGAGGAGCCCGAGGAGAAGGCGGACTTCTTCTGCTGCTGTTGTTGCTGCTGCTGCTGCTGCTGCTGTTGCTGCTGCTGCTGTTGCTGCTGTTGCTGCAGGAATCCTGGTGGCGGTCCTAGCAGCTTGTTTGCTGTGCAAGCCGCTCCGTAGGTGGGAATAGACGCATCCGCTGCCGCATGCAGGGGGAACTTGCTGTCGAAGGTGGGCGAACGCAGCTGCGGGAAGTTGCCTTCGCCCAGGGTACAAGCTCTGGCGCTGATGGCCTGCGACTGGCTGGTCAAGCTGCTAATCTCCTGCTCCAGGCCGGACAAGCGACGAGCCTGGTTGGCCACGAAGCCCGTGCGGCCATAGGACTGGCGACGCTCCGTGGACTCCGATTGTGCCAGTGACTGTGCCTGTGCCAGTGACTGTGCCTGTGACTGCGACTGTAACTGTGACTGCTTTAGTGACTGCGACTGCGACTGCGATTGCGATTGCAGCTGCGCTTGGGTCCTGGCACCCGTACGTATCTCAATGGTCTTGGCACTCTGCGTATGCTCGAACTCCTCCGTCACCTTGCGTCTGCGCTCGATCTGCGTGTTGCCAATCTGCGTCTTGGTCTGGCTCTGCTGCTCCAGCTGCTTCTGCTGCTGCAGCAGCGAGGATTGCTCGCGCTGCTGTACACTGAGATTGCCAATCTGGCGCTCCGTCAGCGTCTCCGGCTGCGCCGTGTAGCTCTGGCTGCCCGACTGCGTGCTGAGCTCCGAGTGGGCCAGCAATTGGCCCTGATAGCTCTGTCCCGTTGTGATGGAGCCCGCCTGCAGGCGTGGTCCGGCAACTGAGAGGAGATTCGACTCCGGCTCCTTCATGCGAGGCGCCCGTATGGCTGCCAAGGGATTGGCCGGAGGTCCTGGGGCGGGCGAGCGCGCGCGATCCGGGAAGGGCGAGGCAGCTCGCTGATCGTAGGCACGGGCGTGCGTGGCTGAGCACTCCTCGAAGCAGAGCTTCTCCTCCGTCTGGTAGAAGGGTATGATCGGAGCCGGCTTGTTGATCAACGAGGGGTTGGAGGGCGTGTAGGGGCGCGTGGGCGTCTGCGATTGATCGGGCCGCTCGAATTCATCTAGTGATTGAAAAGCCATCGTTACTGGACCCGCACGATCCTCAATGATGATCGGCACCGACGGCTGCACCGCTGCCCTACCCTGACCCACAGATGCGATCGAGCCACGGGCAGCGTTGGGTGCAGCCGCTGTGCCCCCGCTGTTACCCCCGCACAGGGAAACCGAAACCTTGGCAATGGGTCTATGTACAGTGTCGGCCTTGGGGGCATCAACGAAGGCAAGCGGAACATTGTCGCGCAGCTCTTGCGGCTCCGGCGTGCGTATGGGACTCTGGGTGGGCAGCACTGTCCAATTGCGCTGATACTTTGGTATGGCATCCGCCTTGTGGAGGCCGGACTGTACGGCTTTGCCCTTGAGATGGCTGAGCGGGGACGGTGGCGGGAATAGCACCTCTGAGTGCTCTAGTTCCTCCGCTGTCTCCTCGATCAGCTCGTGTGCATCAATTTTGCATGCGGATGCGTGAACGGAAGCGGCATTTACAGTTACAGTTGTCAGGGCAGCGCCGGAGGCAAAGGAGGAGCGGCTGCTCTGCGGCTGGACCTGGGATGGGGCGACGTAGGCTGAGCTGTTGTTGTTGTTGTTGTTGTTGTTGATGTTGTTGTTGATGTTGGACTGTTGGACTGTGGAAGAGGAGTTAGAGGAAGCAGTCGCATTGGAAGCGGTAACAAGCGAGTTCGAGTTAAGCGAGTTAGTTTCTGTGTGTTGTTGTGGTTGCTGTGGTTGCTGTGGTTGTTGTGGTTGCTGTGGTTGCTGTGGTTGCTGTTGTTGCTGTTGTTGTGGTTGCTGCTGTGGTTGTTGTGGTTGCTGTGGTTGCTGTGGTTGTTGTGGTTGTTGTGGTTGTTGTGGTTGCTGTGGTTGTTGTGGTTGCTGTGGTTGCTGCTGCTGTTGTGTCTGCAGCTCCTCCTCCTTTTTGTGATAGAAGTCGAGTCGCTTCTGATTGCGCTGCTGCGCCTTGCAGTACTTCTGGTACTCCAGATCCCCCTGATCCTGCGACAAGGACGCAATGGAGGCACGCGGCGTACTTGGGACTGCGGCGGAGGAGAGCGGCTCACGGGACGGCTGGAATGCTTGCATTGCCGCAAAGGCCGACGACTTGCGCTGCTGCTGCGACTCCGTTGTGTAGTACTCCACGGATTGCGGCGGCTGCGGCTTGAGGCCCAGCTCCTCCTCGTGATCGAGCACCTGAAATTCATATTTTTTCAATTCCTGTTGCTTCTGCTCTTCATCAATGCGCTGCGTGGCATTCTCGGGATTCAGTGGGGTGTAGCCACGATCGGGGGCGGTGCAGAGGGCATCGCACATGCTCAGGTGCTCCTTGGGTGTGGGCAGGTCTATCAAATGGATGGGCACGTCCCGATCGAAGTGGCCCTCGAAGGGACGCTCGGGTGCGGTGGTCAGGGCGCTCACAAACGGACTCTTGGGGCGATAATCTTCACGCAAATAGGGCTTCATGTCCATGGGTGGTGGCATATAGGGCACCGTCTCCTCGGGCAGGGGCACACCCTCGGCGGCGGGTGGGGCAAAGCGCACCTCGAACTCGGGTGCCGTGGCCATGGCCTTCGAGAGGCGACTGCCCGGAGGCGGAGACTCGCGTAGGAGCTGGGAGGCATAGGTATCGGAGGCAGCAGCCGGAGGGGGAGCAGTTGCCACAGGAGGAGCGGATGGAACTGGAACTGGAGCTGGTGGAGTTGCCTTCTCAGCGGCAGCTGCTGCCGCCTCAAAGTCATCGTCACAGGGCCGGGGGAAGGGACACTCGACCAAATGGAAGGGCACATCCGGCGCTGTGGTGAGCACACGAATCATGGGATTGATCCACTCCTTGGGCATGGGATTGGGTATCTTGGAGGGCGCTGGACGCGCACGCACTGGCGCAATCTCAAAGTTTATCTCGGGCGTCGCCTGGAACATGCGCTCGCTCTCAAGGATCTGGCAACGCTGCTCGATGATGAGCCCCTCCTGATCAGCCACTTGCTCATCTGCCCAGGCTGCAATCGATGCCTGCTCAGCCGACTCAGCGGCCGACTCAGGTATCGTCTCCAGCTCTGTGTGCAACTGCGGCAGCTCCTTGATCTCGGGCTCATCGTTGAATGCCACATGGCGTGCCGCAGGCGTCGGCGGAGCCGTTGGACTGGGCGTCACCTCCCTTACCATATCGATCAGCTTATACGTGCTCAGCGGCGCCGACAGCGAGTCCACACACTCCTGCGCACTGCGCCTGCCCGACGCACACTCCGGCACATCCTGCCCACTGCCGTAATAGACCTGATAGTCGAGCTCGGAGCCGGACTGGTCGTAGGCCTGCTGCATCTGATACGCCTGCAGCTGGGCGGCAAACATGCGCTGATACTCCTCCGATGTGGTTGTCGTCGTCGTCGATGTCGACGTGTAGCTGTCCGAGCTGGACTCCTGCTCCTGCGCTGCCAGCTGCTGCGGCGCCTGCTGACTGCTCAGCTGTGGCGCCGAGAAGCTCTGCCACTGTGGAGCTGCCTGCTGAGCTCCCTGAGTTGGATGAGTTCCCTGAAATCCCTGAGCTCCCTGAGCTCCCTGAGTTCCCTCAGTTGCCAGCGGCGCCTGCGGCTGCGGATCGAGTCGCGAGCTGGCACTGCCAGGCGGCAGCGGAGGCACCTCCTGCACGGGATTGGCCACCACCACATGCTGCGTCTCTGGTGGTGCAATGTACAGTGGTGCCGCCGTCGGAGCCGCATGTCCCTCATCCTGTGGCGGCGGCCATGTGAAGCTCGTGCCATGGCTGCGACGACTGGCTGCCAGGGCAACCTCAACGTCCACCTCGAAGCATTCCTCCTCAAACTGCGGCTGCAGCCCATCCTCCTCCAACACTGAGGAGTTGTTAGGCGCGTTTTGTGTGTGTGTGTGGTTTTTGTTGTGGGTTAGT
Source organism: Drosophila macrospina (assembly GCA_035042075.1). Taxonomy (NCBI): domain Eukaryota; kingdom Metazoa; phylum Arthropoda; class Insecta; order Diptera; family Drosophilidae; genus Drosophila; species Drosophila macrospina. The sequence continues at coordinate 3,978,574 of JAWNLW010000284.1, forward strand.
TTTGTTTTAGGGGCATTTCGGGGGTGGTTTCAGTGAGCGGGGGGCAAATATAAGAGCAGAAAGAAATAAAAGTCATACGCTTGTTAGTCGTTGGCACTTGGCAAAGCGGCGTCGTGGGCGATGGCGAAGACGAAGACGAAGGTGAAGGCGCAAGTGGAAGCGGAAGCGGAAGCGCAGCGGAGTGGAGCGGAGCGGAGCGAATGGCAGAAGGCGGCGCAAACAACAACAGAACTAAGCGGGGCTCAAACTAACTGCAGCCCATTGGAAGTCAGTGGCAGCAAAGTCGATAAATCGAATTGCAACTCGCTCAACTCCAGCAGAGGAACAAGGCAAACTAAACTCAATTAATGTAAAACTAAATACACTACTAAGTGTGTGTGTTGTGTGTGTGTGTGTGTGTGTGTGTGTATATATATATATATTGTATAGTTGTGCATACAAGTTGTGACAGCTTGCAGCACAGCAATAACAAGTTCAGCAACTGCAACTGGCGACTGGCGACTGGCAACTGCAGCTCTCTGCTAACACTTTAAACTATTTAAATGTCATTAAATAATGCATAAACCATTAAATGATATAAATGTATCTCCCAAATACCCCATTTCATGTTGAGCAGTGTTAATTAAATCGCAGCAAATCAGCTCTTAAAGCGAGCGCAACTTGTCGCCCGTCCGTCCCACGCTGCGTATACGCAATAAATGAATGCAATAAATGCGCGAAAAAACATAAACAAAATATCACTCGCAATGCAAAGGAATAAATATGAAAATAAGTAAATAGAATAAATACACTGAATGGCAGAGCGACGGCCAAAATATATATATATAAATATAAATATAAATATATATTTTTTTTTGCATTTCTTATTTTCCAACTCATTTTCATGGGGCAACAATAAACAGGCACACACACAAACACACACCTGAGGGATGTGGGCACAGCTTTTGTTTTTCTCTGTCTGCCTGAATGTGTGTGGGTGCGTGTGTGTGCGTGTGTGTGCGTGTGTGTGTGTGTGTGTGTGTGTGTGTGTGCTAGACACGCCTGTGTGTCTGCATTTACTTGCCATTTTTTTTCGCTATGGAAACGTGGCCCAGGTTTGGGCCAGGCTAGAATGGCGACGACAGGTAGTCATTGGTTTTTATTATGCATAATTTCATATTGGCTGTAATTTTGCACAAATTGAAAACGGCAGAGGCGCACACACGCACACACGCACACACTCAGGCGAGGCAGGGAAACAAAAGACAATTTGTTGGTTGGCAGACAACGCATAAAAAACTGGCAATAAAGTCGAAAAGAAATTCGAAATAAAATTATAGCAAATATATTGTCATATCAGGAGAGAAAGAGAGAAAGAAAGAGAGAAAGAAAGTGGGAAAGAAAAACAATATGTGGGCAACAATAGCAGTAACTTTCTGCTGGGCCACAGACACCAGCAGGAGCAGGAGCAGTAGAAGTATTAGACGCACTCCGCACAGGTTGTTGTTAACAACTTTCATTTGGTTTGTGGCATGCAAAGTTGTCAGCCCTGACTGTTCAGTTCAATTAGTATATATATATATATATATATATAGCAGAGATATAGAGATAGCTGTGCTACAAGTAGGAGCAAGTCTTTAGAGCGGTTAGGCTGAAGCGTTTTGGCTGTGATTTAAGCACAAATGAAATTTATAGATATATATAATTATGTATAACTCTTTGATATTGGACACTTTATTCAGAAAACATCTATATATATATATACGTATATATAGAGAGATATATATAGTTTATAATATGACTGTTAAGTTATCGAAAAGACTTAAGAAATCTGTGTTAGAATTGCAATAAATATCATCAGAATTTTGTGTCCATAGAACTTCACCAGTTTAGGCCGAAAGAAATCTGTTGTAAGCTGCTGTAATTTGTTGTAATTTGTTGCAATTTGTTGTAATTGCTTTTTGTGTGCAAGGACATGGGGTATTGCTAATAGGTATATTGGTAACCGTAACCTAAAAGTAGCCAAAAAGAAACCAGAAATGTTGATCAAAAATGGAAATAGTTTGTTGTGTTTGTTGTGTGTGTTTTAGTTAGAGTAGAGAGTATGTAAGTCTAAGAGAAAATGTCCTGATTGGCAGCACAAGTAGACAAATGTTGGAGCAGCCAGGACAATAGTTTTATTAGACAAAATGCATACGATAAATCACAAAAGGCAGCGAGTCCTGCGAGAAAGGAATTCAAGGCATTTGATGCATGGACGCCAGGCACGCTTACAGGCAGACAGACAAGGACAGAGACGAGAGGGAGGTAGAGTGTGGTAAAGAGAGAGAGAGAGGAAGTGGAATAAAGGGGGGAAGTGGCTACACAAGCAGCACACACAGGATGCCAGCCTGTTTGGATAATAATGACTGGTAATTTATCTGCCTTCGTTTACATTGTTCTCTCGATGTGTGTGCGTGTGTGTGTGTGCGTGTGTGTGTGTGTGCTCTGGTTGTGCGTGCGTATCGGTATGTGTGTAATACAAACATTTGTTTGCCAGCATATTTTTGTGGCTCCCCCTCGCTAACCCTCCTCACAAGCTGCTGCTTTCCTTTGCCTGTTGTGGGATTTGCCAACTGGATTTGTTTTTATGTATTTGGCGGCTTTGGCGCACTTTTGTTGGCAAGTCGCGCGCTGGCGGCACGCCGTCCACATAAAAAGGATCCCAACCCAAATGCCCCACCCCCTCTTTATCCCACTAGCCCACTTTGGGAAATAACTTAAGCGCTGGCTGCGGTTGTGCGTGTTGCTGGCTTTGATTAGGAGATTGATTTCGCATTCCTGATTTCTGATTCCTGATTCTCGATTCCTGATTCCTGTTAACAGATTCAGTTGCTCGCTGTCTGAGCTCTTCTAGCAGCTGCTTTGATTAATGAGCGGCTTGCAACTGCTGCCACTTGCTATTGCGGCATTCAATAATTGCATTTTTAATTGCAGTTGTATATACAAACAAGTCAGGAAGCTACAGTCGGGGTACGACTGTGGGAGACTCTGAACTACAGCACGAGTTTTTGCATTTGTCATATATATATATATATATATATATATACGAATTTCTAACGAAATTTGGTTATTGCTTTCTCTTGAATTCTCAACATTTTCTGACAAATATGGCAAAATTAATATTATATGTATATATAAAATAAATTTAATTAATTTATAGTTATTAAAAAATGTATTTTGGATTTGTCAGCAGTGGGATTCGAACTCGCGCCTTTGCGGCGTTTCTTGTTGTTGTTGTTCTAACTAAAGCAATTTTGGCCGCAGAGGTGCCATGAACCTGCTGATCATTCATTCCTTAATATCTTCTATGTTTATGAACCGATCGTGCTTAAATTTTCAGAAAACGTCCGAAATAGGACATCCTCCATATGTGCCAAATATGAATTAAATCTAAAGTCGGTAGCTTCAGTAATACGTTTTTTTCGATTTGCGGGGGCGGAAGGGGGCGTGGCAAAAATCTAAAACAAACTTGATCTGCCTGCAAACAATACACGTGTTGTCACCAAATTTGGTTACTCTAGCTCTTATAGTCTCTGAGATCTAGGTGTTCATACAGACGGACAGACGGACAGACGGACAGACGGACAGTCGGACAGACGGACAGTCGGACAGACGGACAGACGGACATGGCTATATCGTCTCGGCTGTTGATGCTGATCAAGAATATATATACTTTATAGGGTCTGCCACGCCTCCTTCTGCCTGTTACGCACATTTCGCTTTCGTCAAACCTAATAGACTGTGAACTTTTAGTTCAGAGTCTAAAAAGAAGTTGCCTCATAAATTGCATTGTTAGCCCGCTTTTTTTTTTGGTTATTCTTTCCATATTTGCTGTTAATTCATTTCCTTTATGATGGGCCAACAAGGCGCTCGCGTAATTGATATACAAACACACACACACGCACACACGCACACATGTAAATATATATATATATATACATATATGTCTGGCAATTTGTTCTGATTCGTCTGCAACATTCAAGTTGTGCACAGTGAGCGCCAAAATGTTGTGCACACCAGGCAAATGGAATAGCGCTTAAACTTGCAAGTGTTGGTGGTCTTCTTGCACTCAGTGTGACACTCCCCCTCCCCCCCCCCCCGACTCACTCTGCAGCTGTTTGCCTTGCATTTAAAGTGCGTGTACGCCGAGAAGGAAGCGCAGCAGGTGCAGCAGGAGACCGCAGAGATTGCAACGTTGCAACGTTGCAGCGCCGCATCGAATACATTTTATAACATTTATTTTACTTTCCTTCAGCAACTCTCTCACTCTGCTCTCTCTCTCTCTCCCTTTCTCTCTCTCTCTCTCTCTCTCTCTCTCTCGCTCTCTCTGTGTGTTTTCTCATGAATTGTTTCGTTTCGTTGCATTACGTATACGCAACGTTCGCTCGTTCGTTTGGTTTGGTTGGGTTTGGTTTCGGTTTCGGTTTCGAATTGGGGTTTCATGTTTGGGTGCCGAGTCTGGGGTTTGGCTTTCAATGGCATGCGATGTGCCGGAAGCGTGCGGCACTGCCAACTGCAACACTGCAATCGCAATTCGCAATTCGCAATACGCAATCACATTGGCATTGAAAACCTTCGCCCCACAGCAACCAATCGACTGGCAACAGCAGCAGCAACAGAAACAGCAACAATGTTGTTGTTGTTGTTGTTGTCGTTGTTAATGTTGCTGCTGCTGCTATTGCTGCTGCTGTTGTCGGTTTTAATTTCCCGTCTGGTCGCATTATAGCCGTAACTTATTTAAAATGCTTCTACCTATCATCAATTGGTCTTGTCAACGCAATGTTGTTGCCTTTTTTTACACTTTTATTTATGCATTTTTGGTGTTATTAACTCAATTAAATGACTTGCAACATGTGCTACCAGTTGCAGTTGCAGTTGTGAGTGCAAACAGCGCAGTTTGTGTCAGCGTCAACTTAAATAACTCGCAATGCAATTTGGTTAGAGAGTAACAACAACAGCGCTAATTGCAAATTGCTCGGAGTGTGTCTGTCTGTGTGTCTGTCTGTGTGTGTGTGTGTCTGTGTGTGGCAGTGTGTGTGTAGTGCTGCTGCTGCTGCTGCTGCTGTTGCAAGTGCAACATTTGCTGCATTTGCTTTGCTTTGGGTTTACCTCGGTTATAGCTATTGTTGTTGTAAGTGCTATAGTTGTTGTTGTTGTTGTTGTTGCTGTTGTAGGACTGAGACTGAGTGTTATAGTTAGCGGGCAAGGTGGCATATTTATTGCCTGATCCAATGGGGTAAGAGTTTCTATATTGCTGCTTTTGCTGCTGCTGCTGCTGGTATTGTTGTTGTTGTTGTTGGTGATGGTGTTGTTGTTGTTGTTGTTGTTGTTGTTTTACATTGAAGCTATTGTACCTTTGCACACTGCGACCTAAACACACATATTGATACGTTCATATATATACAGCGAATTAATAATGTCAATTTCAATCTTTCCATTTCCATCTTTTTTTTCTTTTTGTTTCATTTAGTAAGCGGCAAGTTGGTTGTTGTTGTTGTTGTTGTTGTTATTGTTATTGTTAGTGCATTTGTTTGTTAAATTATATTGCAAATTTATTAGAATAAATATAATTAAAACGTTGATATCATCTTGTAACTTAACAAACAGATAAACAGAGTATATCAATTAATACTAGAGTTGTGTGTGTGTGCAGACAAGTGGACCGCAGTGCAGTGGCAACTCTGGCGCGCACTGTACCCCTGCCGCACAAAAGAAGACAATAACAAGCAGCTAAACTTGCTGTATATCACGCTCTCTCAATGGGTAATTCAAGTAACTTAAGATTGTTGTATTATAACGATAACGATAACGATAACGATAGCGATAACGATAACGATAGCGATAACTGTTATCGATTATATGTTATCGATTATCTTATATCTGTTAACTGTTATCTGTAACTGCTCTAAACCCATTCACCTTCTGACAGAGACAGACACTCTTCGTCAGCCGTCTTACCTTGCTGCCCAACATTGGAGCGCGGCAACGTGGCATAGGCATTGCCCGCTGCTCTTGGCGACTGCTGCTGCTGCTGTGGTGGATACGAGACCGGCACCGGTGACTTGGGCGCTGCTGCTGGCGGCTGCGTGGCGCCATAGGGGCGTGCATAGCCCTGGTTGACCTGGCGAGTAAATAGAGTGAGCCTCGTTATAATAGTTGTGAGTCGTGAGCGAGAGAGTTCAACAATGAACAGTGAACAATGAACAACAAACAGGCAGCGGAGCATGAGCAGCAAGAGTGCTTGCCGAGACAGAGTGAGAAGAAGGGAGAGAGTGAGAGAGAGGAGAGCAGAGTTGTGTTGGCTTGCTTACCCGATAGTTGGCGCCAACACCCTTACCAGGTGGCTGCACACTGCGTATCACATTTCCGGTCAAGGTGACATACTCGAACGCTTGATCCGTTGAGGAGCAAACATTCGCCGTTGTCTGCGTGCACGGAATTGTGCAGGCAGTGTTGTTGCCAGTGTTGTTGTTGTTGTTGTTGTTGTAGTTGCTGCTGCTGTTGTTGTTGTTAATTTGACCGTAAATGGCTGATGATTGCTCATCCGCCACGTTGGCTGACATTATTTCAGACTGCGCCTGAACTTGCTTAATGTTATCAACTGCTGTTGTTGCTGCTGCTATTGTTGCTGCTGCTGTTGGTGCCTGATGTGAATTAAATTTCAATTGATTAGCAAGTGTTGCCGTCAGCGCTGCCACATGTGGCTGCTGTTGCACCGTGCTTGCTGTTGTTGCGAATGGCTTGGCCGTATTGTTGTGTTTGTTGTTTGTTGCTGTGTTCATGTTGTTTGTGTTGTTGTTGTTGTTGTGGTGGCTTGGGTGTTGAAGCTTATTGGAATACTGCTTCAGCAGTTGATTATACGCATTATGGTTCTTATTCTGCGTGTTCATGTCATTCTCATTTTGTGTGGATCTCTGTGCTGTTGCTGTTGCTACTGTTGCTGCTACTGTTGCTGCTACTGTTGCTGCTGCTGCTGCTGTTGGTGGTGGCGGCGGTGGTGGCGTTGGCGGCATGGCAGCCACTGCCAGCATTGTATAATTATCAACCTGACTCGGCACAACGCCCTGCACATCCAGCGATGTGCAGGAGCCAGAGGTTTGCCTTGAATGCATTGGCGAGTGCTCCATGTCCAGCGATAATGTGGATGCACTGGATGCCACCAGGCTCGGACTCAATGCAGCACTGCCGCCCACACCCGACGACGACGACGACGACGATGAACCGCTCGAAATTGATGAGAGGCTGCTGTTTGTGCGTGTGTGTTTACTGCTCTCCTGTTGCTGCTGCTGCTGCTGCTGTTGTTGCTGCTGCTGTGGGGCTGAGGTTGAGGTTGAGGTTTGTGTCTGGCTAGGGGGCAACAGCAGCAGCTCCTCGGTCTCGTATTGCAGCAGCTGTGTGGGCGATGGTGGCGGCGGCAGGGGCAGCTCTGTTGCCGGATCGCACTCAGGCACTGGCATTGGCATTGGCTCGGACTAATGTGTTAATACACGAACGCGTGTTAATGGGCGGGGCGGGGCAGGCGGGCAGGCGGGCGAGCAGGCGAGCGTCACGCACGTGAACAACAAGAGGAGGAGGCGGGCAGCAGGCGGCAAGCGGGAGACGGTAGGCGGTAGGCATGTAAATTGATGCACAGTTAATAAAGGCAGTTAATTAAAATGCAGTGCGAGACTGTGCATGTCTCTGTCTGTGTGTGTGTGCGAGTGTGTGTGTATACGTGTGTGTGTGTGTATGTGTGTGCTGTGCTGTGCTGTGCTTTAATATGTGTGTTCGATTACTCGCATTGCAAGCCGAGTGTCAGCCCATGTGGCGTATGAGCAACGCACTAAAAATAGCTAATAGGTCAAGGTCAATTCGCTAGCTAAAGTTAGCTCCACCCCCCGCCTAAAGAAGAAATACGTATTGTAGTGTAATTGAATCCATTTCGTATTTGAGTATTTCGTTATGCAACACTGAAAAAGAGCTACGCGCTGATATTTCAACTCAAACAACTGACACTGTTAACTGCGTTCGCTTGGACACTTCGTTGGGAGTCTATCTACTCCACTTTGTGTTCCACAATTCCCTGGGCAAGTGAGTGATTCGAATATTTGGAATATTTCAACTGCAAGTCGCAGTTACCGCGATGGCTGCGTGCCGCGGACACGAGTCAAAGTCGCAAACTGAACGCGAATTCGCTAAAGATGCCACTGCGGTGTCTCTCCGACTGCTGCAGCTGTGTGTTTTTTATAGCCCTAGTGCAAAAGCGAAACGAAAAACACACAAAACAGCACTCTTGGCATAGGTATATTTAGCATTTAGCCATTTAGCAATTTTGCAATTTAGCAATTTAGCAGCCATTGCACATTTCAGAGAAATGCGCTGGCCGCAACCAAAAAAAAAAGCAAATAAAACAAAAACGTTGACTGGCAATTGCAATCGAGACAACAGCAAAGGTAACAGCAACATCAACAGTTGCAGCTAAATACTTTAGTTGAACCCAGCAAATGCTCAAAATTACTACAGCCGCATTTACTTGGCTTTCTATTTATAAATCTTTCATTTCAATTCGTGGGTGCGATTCACAGCCCCAATTTCAATTGACAATCCCCTGAGTGCCGTCGTGCCACTTTAGTGCAGTGGATTATGCTGAATAGTCGCTGTGATTGAAATGCATACACCATCTTATATGCAATGTCTGCCTCAGCTGTAGAACTGCGCTAAGAAACTGTGGGATAGGTGACAGTTACAGAGGAGCAAACTGATGCAGACTTTGCTTGTCAACTAAGAGAGCAGAGAGCTAAGAGAGAGAGCTAAGCAATTGGAGCAGTTGAGCTTGAAGAAGTAATAGAAGATATAGAAAGTTACGGCAAACTAAGGTTGTCATAAATGCAAATTGAAATAAAGAAACTAGCAAGATAATCAACTGCAACAAGTCTCTTTATCTATTAATATAATATGGAACCTAAGTGAGTAGACCAAAACTAAAGACAAGAGCTGACTCAATGCCACAGCTTAGGCAAGGTGAAGATTTAGTCTACTGTGAGAGCAGACAAGCAGTTGGAGCAGTTGAACTTGAAGAAGTGATAGAAGATATAGAAGATTATGGTAAACTAAGGCAAATTGAAATGAAGAAACTAGCAAGATAATCAACTGGAAGAATTCTCTATTTGTATTATTATAATATGTAATTTTAAATGAAGAAACTAGGGAGATAATCAACTGCAACAAGTATCTCTATCTATTACTATAATATGCAAGTTGAAATGAAGAAACTAGCAAGATAATTAACTGGATGAAGTCTCTGTATCTATTAATATAATATACAAATTGAAATAAAGAAACTAGCAAGATATATAATATGGAACTTAAGGGAGTAGAGCAAAGCTAGAAGAGCTAACAGACAAGAGCTGACAAGCAAGTGGAGCAGTTGAACTTGAAGAAGTGATAGAATATATAGAAAGTTATGGTAAACTAAGGCAATTTGCAATGAAGAAACTAGCAAGATAATCAACTGGAAGAAGTCTCTATTTGTATTACTATAATATGCAATTTAAAATGAAGAAACTAGTTAAATTATCAACTAGAAGTAGTCTCTTTATCTATTACTATAAAATAGAACTTAAGCGAGTAGAGCAACGCTACAACTACAAACAGACAAGAGCCGACTCATTGCCACAGCTTAGGCAAATACAAAGTAAAACAAAAAGAGTTACGCACTGCCCAAAAGAAAGTTCAGTTTGGCACAGTTCTGAGCTATCAATTTGTAATTAAAGCCAAACTGAAATGAGTGTAAATGCATTGCAAGAAGACAACTGCATGCAATGCTCAATTGCATTCGAATTGAGCACATTTCACAGACAGCACAAGAACAATAGAGTAAATAAGAGGAACAATCATAATAGCATGCATATATAAGAAACAAAGAAGTTAACAAGTAACACACACACACAACACACACAAATGCATAAAACTTAAGCATTTTGTTGTCTTTTATCGCTTTTGGCCAAACAAATAAGAAATGTAACCAACAGCAAGAGGAAAAACAGCGTCTCGGCTTGTAAACTGTTTAAAGCGCATTTTTCCGTTTTGTTCTTAACATTTTTTTGTTGTTGTTTCGCTTACGCTTTGCTGCTTGCCTTGAACGTTTTTGCCCGCATTACATTGCAGTTTTCGTTTTGGCCAAAATGATGATTTTGTTGCATTTTAGCATATGTCTCAGTCTGGCCGCAAGCGAATTTTGCTATGAAATTTATGCAAACATTTTGCAGCCAGCAATATGATAAAATTGATTGTAAAAACATGGAGAAGCGACTGACTTCAGGTGCATCTTTATCAGCGGGTGGGGGGGAGAGTTGGGGTTACGAAATTTGGTTACTTGTTATTTTCTTCTCTTCTTTTGTATCATTTTTATACGCTTGCTTTATGCATTTGTGTGTGTGCGTGTGTGTGTGTGTGTGTGTGTGTGAGTGTTTGACAAGTTTTGTTTTAGCACGGCAGAGCACAGAGAAAAACAGTTAACACGTTTGTGAGATACTCACCGGTGCCGGAGTGGGCGTGGCATTGCCATTGGAGTAGCCATTGCTGCCATAGCCATGGGAGCTCAAGGCCGATGAAATGGTGTTGGCACTCAGCTTGGTGTTGCTGCAAAAAAAAGGTTTGCAAATGTTGTTGATTAACAAATATTGAAGTGCACTTTAATTGCCGTTACCCTTCTAATTGACCAAACATGTTGACTGTTAGCTGTTGGCCCTGCTCTCCCTGAGCCCTTTAATTAAGTGCGATTTGTTCAAATATTCAAATAAAATCAAAACTAACTTCAGCAAATCCCCAATGCAAATTGGCCAGCCACTCGCCTCTGTCAACTGTCTGTCTGTCTGTCTGTCTGTCATATTTTTGCTTCTTTTTTACACACATAGATGTATATATATAGACATAGATATATATAGATATATATCTCTCTTCTATATACGCCGCTTGTCCGCAATTTCATTTAATAAAAATTTGCTGTTGCCGTTGCCGTTGCCGTTGCTGACACGTCAGCAATCAGTTGTCAGTTTGCATGTCCACAGCAGTTGCAAAAACTGCCATTCAATCGGAATTGAGAACTGGGCACTGGGCACAGCAGACTGAGCACAGACCAAGCAAATAATACCACAGATACCTCACATTCTGCCCTCTACCCACTTCACTCCTCCTGCTGCTGCTCTTGTTGTTGTTGTTATTGCGCACTCCGCGCCAAAATGTCAAACGTGTTTTGGCATATCCAAAAATATGCATTTATTTATATTGCATTTTCATATTCATATGCAATCATATTCATATTCATATTCATATTCATCTACATATTCACATTCGCTCTCGTTCTGACCAATTGGGCCTATAACTGCTGCCAGCGACAACAACAACCAAAATGTGCAAAATTGACAATGGAAATCGACTTGTTTCTCAGCTTAACTTGTCACCTAACTTTTTCAGTATGTTGACTTCTTTTTACAGGGTATTCATTGATAGACACTTACGGTTTAATTGGCACGGGCACGTAGCCCTCGGTGCCAGCTGGTGGATGTTGCTGGGCAGCCTGCTTGGCGTGGATGTCGCAGTACAGCTTGTTGTTGAAGTTGTAGTAGCCCTGGTTCTTCAGGGACGTGCCACAAGTGGCGCACTTGAAGCACTCCACGTGCAGGTTCTTGTCCTTGATGCGCACGAAGACGCCACTAAACAAAGATTGCAATAAATATTATTTGTAAATTCAATTTGTACCCGAAATGTGCTCAAGAGCTTTGCAAAAATCTATAAATAATAAGTACTTTATTTTAATTATTTATAAATAAATAATTTATAAATAAATAATAAAGATATTATTAATTTCAATTTAGTTTAATTGCAATTTCAATTTAATCATATTTGCATTTATTTTGAATTATAAATAAATGTTTTAAAAATATAATTAATTTCAATTTAATTAAATTTGAATTTAATTATATTTGCAATTATTTTTAATTGAAAATATTTAATTTTAATTGTAAATAAATAATTTAAAAATATAATTAATTTAAATTTATTTATAATTGCATTTATTTTTAATTAAAAATCAATCATTTAAAAATATAATTAATTAAAATTTCAATTTAATCATATTTGCATTTATTTTTAAGTTTAAATTATAATTAATTTCAATTACAATTTAAGCAAATTTTCATTCATTTTTAATAATTTACTTCAAAATATAATTTATTTCAATTGAATTTCTTATTTTATTTATAATTTTGAAAAGCTTTTGAAGCGCAGACAATCGATAAACGATTGCAACGGCATTGTGTATGTACATTAAGAGTTATCGTTGATGAGTGCAAGTTGTTGTTGATGTTGTTTTGTTTGGTGTTAGTTAAACAACTTAAAGCACGTACCGTTAGTGAGTGATGAATAAATGTGATAATGAAATAATATCAAAATAAAATACAATATGTAAGGACTATAATGCATTATCGAATTAAGCTCATGAGTCGTCAATGGCAGCCAATTAAATTGGCATACAAATTAATACAAATGATGATGATATTCCCATGATGCATCCAACTGGACAACAGTGCAGCAGGAGCGGAAGGGAAGCGAAGGGAAGGGCAGGGAAGTGGGACAAGCGGCATTGCTCTGCTCTGATCTGGTTGCAGTCGCAGGTGTTGGAGGCGTCTGCATAATAATGTGGACTGCATAAATTTAAACAATTGACTTCGAAATAAAAGCAAATTAAAATGCGTGCACACACACACACACACACACACACGCACACACGGGGACAGACAGAGGAGCAGACGAGCATGAATTATCATTGAACATGGAACAAATCCTTACACAATGCCCACGCCGCACAATTGACAAGCCGGATGTCCGCTGGCGGACAATGTGCGCACACCATCGCTGGCATTGGCGGCCAATGCCGCATCCATATCCGCCTTGTAGTCGGGCCCCTGCAGCGCCGGGCATATGGGCATTACAATGTTGCGCGGATCAGGTTGCTGCTCTGCAGCTGCCGCTGCCTCCTCCTGCTGCTGTGGCTTTGCAACCGGCAGACTGGGCCTGTGAGTCGCCGCTGGCGCCAACGTATTTTGCTGCAAATTGGTGCCGATGCATTCATCCAGACGTCCTGCTACCGATTGCGACTGCAACTGCGACTGCAACTGGCTGTGGGGCAGCGGCGTGCGTCGCTCATTGCCACCAATTGCATGACTCTGTGTCCAGTAGAAATTGGCCGGGCTATGCGGCTCTGCACACCACGATTGTTGACAGCACAAAAGTTCAATCAGTTTACAAAAGCCTTTGACAAGTTTTTTCTGTAATTTATGTGTATGCCCTGTCTGTCTGTCTGTCTGTCTGCCTCATATAGCTCTATCTGCATACCTCCAATAAACAGCTAGACCCCAAATAAACCCAACTGCAATCGAATCGCAAACTATAAGTTACCAAATGGGCAGAGCTTTCAAAACTGAAATCTCGGGACAGCTAATGCTGAATGCTGAATGCTGAATGCTTAATGTTACTCTTAATGTTAATGTTAATGTTACTGTTACTGGTAATGTTAATGTTAGTGTTACTCTTAATGTTAATGTTAATGACACTGTTAGTGTTAGTGGTAATGTCACTGTTATGGTTGCTATTGAATGAACTCAATGCGCATACACAAATGCAAATTTCTGGCCGACTTGCAAGCATTTTAATGACTTCGCCATGCTGTGGCCCACTTACGTAATGAGACGCTCGCACTCAGTGCAAATGTTTTGGCCAGTTGGCAGTCCGCCGGTGCTTGGGGGCTTTGGTGTATTGACGGGCGCACTGACGTGACGCGTGGCGTTGTTGTTATTCAGTTGTTGTTGTTGAGGATAGTGTTGGTGTTGTTGTTGTTGTGGTTGCTGATGTTGGTGTTGGTGTTGGTGTTGATGTTGCTGCTGTTGATGGTATTGCTGTTGCTGTTGCTGATGCTGTTGCTGTTGCTGTTGCTGAGGTGCATCATGCTCGTAGTTGTTGTTGAATACTTTTGAAAGTGTTGGATGAGCAGCCATTTGGTATTGGTATTGGTTTGTTGGTGTGCGTGTGTGTATAACGTATGAAAGAGAGTTGAAATACAAACATGAGTTAGACAAAGAGAGCGAGAGAGAGAGAGAGTGAGAGAGAGAGAGAGAGAGATTGGAAATGGATTGCAGGCAAAAACACTTTGACAACAATTTGAAGTGATTCCAATCAGAATCAACAGTCTGAAATTATAACTATTATTTAAGTCAATGTTGCAATAACTAACCATAATACTTGAACTACTATTACTATAAACAATTGAATTGTTGTTCAAATTGATGAAACATAATTGAAGAAATGATTGGAAAATGTGTGGAAGTTTTCGGTGAATATTTCATATTTTTGTGTGGGCTGCATTAGAAATGCGTTTTGACATAGAGAAAGCGAAAGTCCATTTCTTTGTTCTTGTCTAAGCGTTAACAAAAGTAAAACAAAATATAAATACACATAAAACATAGATCAACAAAAGAATATTAAGTAAATTAGATACAAATACACAAAAACCAAATCAAATAAAGAGAGTTCACTATGGGTTTTCCCAACTGCTGCTGTAACTGCTACTCGTAATACAAATAATAGAAGTACAAACAACCAGCTCATTTCAAGGTCTCTAGTTTGTGTTTTAAAAAACTGGCTGCTTATTTATAAAACAAAGGCCGCGAGCCGCCAAAGAGCGAGCCGCAGCGCGCTCAGTTGGCAGTCTGCCCCGCAATACGCTGCGTATGCGTAATATTACACCCTCCCAGCAGCTGGTGCTGTAACTAATCTGCCAAATTGTCGCTGACAAATGGATTGACGCCCTCATTGAGCATGAGTAGCAGGCGGGCCAGCTCATAGTTGGGTTCATTACCTGGCGTCGATTGTCCAGTTTCCTCCTCGCGCAGGAACTTCAGCACCTCCGAGCGGTCGGCTTGGTATTCCTTCTCGTTCTTCTTGAAGTTGACGCTGCAGGGCAACAGAGAGAGAAACACAGAGAGAGAGAGAGAGAGAATTAAATAGAGAAAACATGACAGAGAGCAATTTAGTAGTTAACACACTTTTTCAGTGCATACTTTTAGCTGCGAGTGCAGAAAGCGCACGGCGCGCAAAAGTATGCTATGAAAAATGAGTGCGGCCCAAAACATTGCTGCGTTGGCCAGCGCCCGAATGGGAGGCTCAACGGGCAGGCAAACAAACGGAGGGCAAAAAAAGATCCCCTAAAGAAATTAAGTGCAAGTCCCACGCGTGCGTTTGTGTGTCAAATAAAAAGAGGAAAGAACTGAGGACTCGAGAAGTGGCAAAACAGCGCACATGGAAGGTGGAGGGAGCAGAGACGTTGCTGCTGCTATCATTTGGCGGAATTGCACTCAGCTTTAGATGCTTAGTTGGCCCTGTGGTCGTTCGTGCAGCCGCCTTCACTTTTTTGTTTCCAGCCATAAAAGAAAGCGACACAGAAACCAACAGAGAAACAGAGAAACAGAGAAACAGAGAAAGAGAAACAGAAACCGAAATACGTAAAACAAATTTTAAAGTAAAAGTTTTGTGGCATTCGCCTGTCACGGCACAGCAGCACAAGGGTATCCCAGGCACAGTTGTTGCCACATTCTTTAGTGCGGCATTACAACTTTGCCATGTGGCTTGCACAGGTGGCACAAGGACAAGGTGACTTATGTAAGCGAATGTTTCGGTTTCTTGCACATAGACAAGATGGAATCAGCTAACAAATGGTTATTGCTGATAACTGTCTCTCTCTCTCTCTGTAAGGGCAACTACGATTCGTTAAGTTATGACGGAGTTATTGGGAGCAAGCAGTTGGCCAACTTACCCGAGCACACCGCCAGCCAGCACCTCCGCCTGGGCGGAAAGTGTTTCCGCAATAGATTCATCGCTGTAAATGCCAACCGGGGTGTTGTATTGTTTATTGACGATGCTCTTCACGCCGCCATCGCCGCCGCCGCCGCCGTTGGCCTGGCCAAAAGTAAACACAGCGTTAGTTAGATAGATATGAAAATAAATGGAAATATAAATAGAAATTTCGCCAGAAGAATTCACATAAAATCAATTTCATCTCTCTTTGGGCTCGACGCTGTCGCATTATTATTATACAAATTCATAACAATCAAATGTACGCAAATGTATTCATATCACACACAGAGACATTGATATTATTATGCATGGCACATGTGTGTGTTAGTGTGTGTGTGTGTGTGTGTGTGTGTGTGTGTGGGAGGGTGTGTGTGTTGTGTGTGTGCTTAGCTATTTGTGTTGTGAGCCCTTTTGCACATTAATTCTTGCCAGCAAATAATCCTAGCACTCATATTCATTACTCATTCTGACACTTTTCAAAACTACGCACAAACAGTCAGACAGACAGACAGACGGACAGACAGACGAACGGACTGACAGTTGGACAGACATCGTATAAATGCAAATGTTGTCAACTCATAGAAAACAGACAAGTTTCTGACTCACTCCCCTGCACAACTGAAATGAATGAATGTGAATATCAACAGACAACAACAATAAAACATACACACGCACACACACACACACACACGCACACACACGCACATCTATATGCAGATGGTGTCATCAGAGCAGCAGCCAGCTCCGACTTCAACTTTTCCCAGGAGACTAACTATCAACATCATTGGTCATCAGCACATCAGTTTGTTGTTCTTGTTGTTGTAGCTCTGACAGCTGTGTGTGTGTGTGTGTGTGTTAAAAGAGTGTAGGAGTAGGGCAACTAATGCCAGTTGGTAAAAGGTTCACTCAAATTTTCAACATTTTAAGTTTCGGTCAACCAGGCGAGAGTTTATGAATTTTATAAATGATTGCCGCTGCCCACAAAAGTATGCTACACTTTTTGACAACCCTCCACACTCGACGTGCCTGTGTGCGTGTGTGTGTGATTGCAAATTAGTGAACTTACAAATGGACGCGCCGAGTTGTTGTAGCCACAGCCAATGTGCTGGCTATCCGGTTGCTGGTGAGCCAGAGAAGTTTTCGTCACTGTCTGCAAATAGGGTGAGTTGACCTGGGGCACATTGCCAGTGGGCGTTACATGTGGGCGCCAGGTGGAGCCACCGCTGCAACACAAACAGCGAGAGTGTGACAGAGAGAGAGAGAGAGAGAGAAGTTGTCATATTGTAGCAATTGAATATATATGAGATGAGAATTTGCTTACCGCTGCACTGTAATGACAAAGTTATTGCCAGAGCGCACCACCACATCCTGGGCATCCTTGTGGCGAAAATTGAAGACATCAACGTCGTTGATCTTGATGACAGCATCGCCGGGCTGCAGGCCAGCCTGCTCGGACAGACTGCCCGCATTGACCTGCAATCGAAGCAGAGAAACCCAATCATCATTAATGTTAACTCTTGTCAATCTCACAGACTCATGCTACCAATTGGCAGCTTCCAGCTGCAATGCACTGAAAGTGGCCTAAACGCATGACTGACAGTCAAAGCTAAAGTAAATGAATTTATTATGTGCTGCCTGCAAGAATTATGAAGAGCCAATCTCAATCCACAACCCAAAGCATTCAGTGGCCGCATTTGAAAACCCCCTTTTCCCCTTTTCCCTCCTTTCAGCTAAGCGCCAAGTTTAGTTTAGTTTATAGGCGTTGTTTTTTTGTTTTTTTGTTTGTTTTTGTTTTTGTTTATTTTGCGCGTGTGTTGTTTTCATTTATTTATTTGCAGCCGCGTCTGCTGGGAAATTGTGCGCACAAAAAGCCATAAATTTGTCGACGATTAAAATCGTTAAAGTTCCAACAGACGCTGCACTCTGCTTCCATTTCTCATATGTGTGTGTGTGTGTGTGTGTGTGTGTGTGTACATAAACAATATGGATAGTGCAGTGAATAAGCTGCAGATTGCAGGGGGCAGTGCTAAACAAACATAAAAACTTGAATAAATAAATAAATAAAGCAATGAAGAAATTAAGAAAAAAAGAAGTGAGGAAATGAGGAAATTTATTCTGTAATTCTACACAACGTTATAAATAAGACAGAACTGAAGGAATTTTTGAGTCAGTTGACAAACGATAGATGCAGAGAGAGAGGGAGAGAGAGAGAGAGAGAGAGAGAGAGAGAGAGAGAGAGAGAGAGAGAGAGAGAGGGAAAGAGAGATGTAGAAAGCAAGTAAATTGAAAGTAATTAATCGCTTTTACTTCTCACATGGAAATTCTTGTATGCCTTCTCAAATCTACAATATTTCTATTAATAATATTATAATTAATTAATGAATTAATTGTTCTTTGCTATCTTCAATGCAAGCACAATTTAAAGAGCATCAGCCAAACTAAACAATTTCAATCTCGTATTGCCCAGATGTGAAACCACAAACGCGAGCCACAAGCTCCTGTTGCACTTGTCTTGTGTGTAGGCTCGACTCGTGCCGCCTGCCGCCTGTCCGCCTGTCCGCCTGTCCGCCTGTCCGCCTGCCGCTTGCCCCACGCCTCGTGCCGCACTCGTGGCACGGCTCAGGTGTGCGGCCTTTCTACCAAAATTATACGCGCGTTGCACGTATCCACTTTGGCAAATTGTCTGTTTATCAGACTTACAGCCCAGTCAGTCGACGCTCCAGTCCGTCCGTCTGTCAGTCCGTCTGTCCCTCTGTCTGGCGGCTGTCGACTGCGGCCGGTTTATATTTACACAAAACGTCGACGGTTTGCAAAATCAACTCACACATAGAGACACAGTCAAACACTCAAACACACTCACACACATGTATTGAGGCCTGCATAAATATTTCATTGGCGTGTTCGCCAAGCGAGACACCTAAATTTTGTAATATTTACAAAGTTGCTAAAAATGTGGCGCCCCAAAAACCAAAGCCAAAAGCCTGAACCCACCAAAACGAGGCCCCCATCCCTCACTCTCTCTCTCTCTCTCCCTCTCACTCTCTCCCGTTACTGGGAATCCCAACTCGAACCTCAACCAGACTCAACCAAGCGACCAAAACGCCCAAAAAGACCAAAAAGACCAAACGACAGACACAAAATTCAAGTAAAATCGCGCGTGCTCTCGATGGTTTGCTGTTGACATGTTCATTTTCTTGTTACGTGTTGTTCTTGTTTGCTTGTTTTCTGCTTGTTGTTGTTGTCGAGTGTCGACTGTCGAAAATTGAAATTGGTCGTGCCGAGGTGTTCCAGGCAGGCGACAAATAATGCTACAACGTACAGAATCAAAGTATGCGCCGTCTCGCATTTTGTTTTTATTGATTTCGTACAAGTTGTGGCTATACCCTGTAATATGTATATATATATTACAAAGGGTAGTCTAAGCTACATTGTTCAACTGTTAATTTTGTTAATAAATTTGCATTCATTTATATATAAATCTTTACTTAACTTAACTTTTACTTAACTTTTTCTCAGTCAAAAGTTGTTGTCTGTCTGCAATATTAAGCTTTAATTTCCTTAACATTTGCGTAAATAGAATTTATTGCAATTATTTGCAATTAACAATCAATTTACAGGGTATTGCAGAGAGAATCAATGCACTTGAAACTTTTTGTAACTTTTTGCTTTTGCTATTTACTGGCAAATTGCATGTCGCAGAAGCGTGCTGTGTGTGTGTGTGTGTGTGTGTGTGTGTGTGTGTGTGTGTGTGTGTGTGTGGCATTGGTATATTGACATTTGGATAGTTTTATGAGTACCTGCGATCAACATGTGCCCTCTCCCCACTGTTTGCTCGCCTGTCTGACCCTACTCTGTGTCTGTGGTTCAATGCTGTGTCTGTTCTATGGACTCTTCAATGCTTTTCTATGCGGTGGTGCGCTGTGGTGGTGGTGCGCTTGTTAGACATTTGTCAGCTTTATTGCATTTGTGGCTGGCCGCCAATTGACAAGGCATTTGCTTTGAATGACTTATGAATGTATTCGCGGTTCTACAGTCGACAGTCGACAGTCGACAGTCGAGTTGAAGTTGTTGTTTGGGATTCGTTGCAGGACATGGCGAATTACCATAAAACTTGGCCCAAACATGTGGGCCATTACTTTCATTTGTGTCCCAGTGCAGCTAGTGTGCCATATTCCGCAGTCTCCTGGCTCCACACTCCCCACTTCACTCACTCTCTCTTCTCTGCTCTCTGCTGTCTCCTGCCTCCCATTGCCCGCTTGCTGCTCCAGCTGCTGCGTCGTTCCATCTGCAGGTCAGGCAGCACATTAATGTGGCCTCCAAGCACATTACATGTGTAGCGTGGCACTGGCCAAATGATGATTTATGCTGGCCAACACAGGCTCCCCGAGCTGTCAGCCTCAACTCCAGCTACAGCTGCTGATAAGTATGATAAACACTCGGCCAGTAAATGTACATTTCCATTTCCATTTCCATTTGCATTTCCATTCTCATTTAACAGCAAATGTTGTAAAAATATTTGACTTGCAGACTTGGCACTACAAAATGCTTGTAATCATATAAATCTACTCTGCTTAGCTTAACGTGGCTAACAAAAGTGCGCAGTGCTCTTAGGGCTGTCGCATGTCGTCCAAAAATTGCATTTTGTGGCACTTCAAGAGCTCCACTTATTTGCCAGACACTTGAGGCAGACGGGGTGCATCGTAAATCCATACAGCAAATTAATTTTAATGGGCTGACCAAAACGCTCGTAATCAAGTCAAGTAAGAGCTGAGCTCAAATCCATTCAAGTGCATGCAAATTGAATTTCAGTTGGCAACAACAACAGCAACAACTAGTGCAACGACTAGCAGATGCACTAGCCGAGTTAACTGCAGCTGTGGCCCAGAGACACGCCCACTGTTGCCTATTTCACACACTTGGCTAATTCGAACAGAGCCTGCAACACTCTGCGGACGGTTGCATGCAACAAGGTAGAACAAAAGGCAAACCAAGTGGCATAAACTATGCACTCAATGAAGGAAAGAGATGCACGCACATTTTGCAGTCAGTAAAACCACACACACACACACGCACACACACACAGAGACGCAGTGTAGTGGCGTATGCAAAATATTTATGTTGATAAATCAAGTTTGCTTTTGTGGATTAGGTGTATCTAAAATAAATTGAATTTGTGGCGTAAATGCAGCCCCAACAAAAGACAGGCCTATGACCAGAGAGAGAGAGAGAGAGAGACAGCAACAGAGCGAGAGAGAGAGGGAGCTGCTAGGGCAAGCAAGTTGCTGCCAAGTTGTTGGCAAAGTTATGAAGTTGTTTAATTGAAAATAAATCAGTTTAAAGGCAACATAACATGAGAGACCACAACTCCAATTGCCAGGCAGCAGAACGCACACAGCAGTTTCAGCCAGCCATACAAATTGTTTATCTTAAGCCCACTCCTCCCTCCCTCACCCCTTCTCTATCTCCCTCTCTCTCTCTCTCTCTCTGCTTGCTGTTAGCCTACATAGGCATGTGCTAT
>JAWNLW010000284.1:4005000-4127500 GCA_035042075.1 Drosophila macrospina
AGCTTCATTAGTTGATATGTATGTATTTCTATGGCAAAGATGGACTGGCAAACCGAGAATTATTACACACCAGCAGACTCAGCACCACCAACAGCAACAACAGCAACAACAGCAACAACATCAGCTCCATTAAGCGATCCATCAATCAGCGGGCAGCGTGTAAACGAAATTCTGACAGCCATGAAATCGTGTAAACGCAATCTCAGCTGCAGTCTCCCAGTCTACCAGTCTCCCAGTCTACCAGTCTCCCAGTCTACCATCTCCCGAAGCCAAAAACCAAGCCGGTTTGTATGTCCATCTATCTGTCCGTCTGTCTGTCTGTCCGTCTGTTGTTCCTGCTGCCTCTTATCTGAGGGTGGCAGTCAGACTGACATGAATGATGGCTCTCAAATTACATTAAATGGAATTTCAATTGAGGCAAAGACAAGCAAGACAAACCCTCCTCCTCCGCTGCGAACGCTGACAAGACAATACCCCGAAACAGCAACAACAGCAACAACAACAGCAACAGCAGGAACAGCAACAGCAGCAACAGAAATACAAACTGTAAATGGCATTTACATGTTCGCTGTCATAAGCCAATAGGCTGTCCCACTCTGCCGATCCGCTTCACCACGCTGCGCATCTGTTTAATGAATCAGCTAGCATCATTTTCCACAGTGATGAGCCGCTTTTCCGACTGTCCGACTGTCCGACTCACACCCAAGCCCAGTGCACTTAACCAGGAGCTGCAATCAGACAAATGCAATTAGGATTTTGGCGACGCATTCGTGTTGCGAATTCTAAGCAACAATTGCAGGCGGACATTGCAACGTCTCTTCGTCTCCTCGTCTCCTCGGCTCATTGGGGACAGCGAGAGAGCGGCATTTGCCGCCTCTCCGGGGACTCCACATGCGAAGACAAAGAACCCGCTGACGTTGCCAAGTTGATGGCAATGCCAAAAGCGATCGGTACAACAATGCAAGACTCTAATAAAAGCTGCTTTGCTAAGCAACTGAATGCGGCATCAATCCGTGCAATAGCTGATTGGGCACCTTGCAACTTGCAACTTGCAACACAAAAGCAGCGACTGCCAATGGGGCACAAAAGTCAGCAGAGAACATTATTCAGAGTTTTAATTAAACTGACAACCGATGAAAGCATTTTTATCTCAGCTTTGAAGATTTCTTGAGAATTGTAAATTCATTTCATTTCAATTATTATAAAACAATTGATTGATTGAATGAAATAGTTTACAGGGTATGCAGTGGACATGCCATTTATTCAATTAGCTGTACTTACTGTTTTTGCTCGAAAGCGACGGCAACTCTCAATTAAATATTTAAGTTAAAGAAATGCAATTTCAATTAGCGCCACAACATTTAGCCATTAACGCTGAGCACGAGATTTGTGCCAATTGCAAAGTGCAGCAAAGAGAAGCAGAGCAAAAAGCAGCGAGAACAACTAGAAGTGGAAGTAGATGAAGACGAAGAAGACGAAGAAGTAGAAGAAGAAGATGAAGAGAAGACGTGTAGCAACAATGGCATCAACAATGTTGGCCAAGAATCGGACACCCGCGCTGCTCACTCACTCAAAATCATTACGTGATTAAGGTTGCCATTACGGCGGACAGCAAAAATAGAAAACTAGAGCATGGCACGCAGACATTGCGGACAGCGGACAGCAGGCAGCGCAGGTAGCTGAAGAGAGCGAGGGGGGGGTGCGGATTCTATAGAGTAAAGTGGAAGGCAGCAGCTGAGCGAGAGGCGACCGCATTAGGTTTAGGTATAAATACAAAAAAATAAGAAAATAAGAAAATAAAATACGGCAAATAGAAATAAATAAATCAGCTCGAGAAAAAACATTGAGCAGAGTTGAAATTAAAAAGGTGAAATGAAAACAATTAAAATGAAGAGAGAAAAAACCCGTAAGCACTCTAATCCCGTTGCCGGGGTCAAGCGGGCTACGTGGCAAGTGGCAAGCAGCAAGTGGCAATTGGTACAAACCAAAAATCTGCTGCTAAGGCTGCTGCCTTCAAGCCAAATCCGAATCTATTTACGACGCATTCAAATACGAAGTTTGGCTTGAAAATTGTTTCGGAAATTGTGGGAAATTTGTATGCAATGCTGTTGTTGTTGTTGTTGTTGCTGCTGCTGCTGCTGTTGCTGTTGTTGTTGTTGTTGTTGTCCCGCACGAGCGCACAAAATGGTTTCGAAAACAAATTTGCCGATCTAATTAAAAGCTAAATTGTGAGCATTAAACGTTGACTCCTCCATTGAGAAGGACTTGCCACTTGCCATGCTCCTCCACTCGCAATCTGCCCCTCCCTCTCACTCTCTCTCGCTCTCACTCTAACATTTTGTAGGTGGCTGGGAAAACAGTGAAAAGCATTTAAGTTGCAAACTCGCACACTCAGCGCTATTTTCTTGCCCAACCTTTCAACAAGTTGGCAACCAATGCAATTTACAACAGCCACAGGATGCAGGTCCTGCAGTCCACAGGCTGCAGCACTCACAAGGACAGACCCATTACTGGGGCACTAGATGGAAGGATGGAAAAAAATTGAGACAGAGAGGGAGAACAAGAGAGAGAGAGAGAGAGAGGGGGTAAATAAAAGTATGCCAAGCCCACGCGCTGACCATCAATGAATGAACGAGTTGTGAAGCGAGTGGAAATGTGGAAATGTGGAAATGTGAAAATGCGGATGGCAAATTGTAAATTAATTGATGAAAGCAACGTTTAGGATAGACAGTGCCTGACAGAGACAGCGAAGAGAGAGAGAGACAGAGAGAGAGAGGATAGAAGGCCACAAAGCAGCTGCTGTTTCCATTTGCTAGCCACAATATTTGAACTGCATTTGGCATCTTTCAACTGCAACTCGAACCACAACTTGCTCGCTTTTTCATGCCCCACACACACACACACACGAGAGACACACAGACATAGATCTCACGTACCTCGTTCCTATGCTAGGCAGCCCTGACAAATTGCTGGTAGTAAGATTAATGTTGTGCATTATCTTTGCTCATTTGTCGATTGTCAATGCAACTTGGACCAGTCAACGGCCAGCTCGGCTTGTGGCATGCGGCACGTTGTAACGTGGGCGGCACGGCACCTTTATGCTGCCGCTACCTTATCCACTTTACCTCTCCTCCCTCTCCCTCTCCCTCTCTTTCTTCATTGGTATCTGCCGCTCCTCAATCGCTGGCTCTGTCGTTGTTCTGTGATTTTCCATTCTCTGTCATTGACATTTTTCAATTTGATGTGCGCACTCAAGGCTACACTGTGGATTGTCCTTTTCCTTTTCCTTTTCGTATTTCTCGTAATGGCAAATGACATAGCAAGGTAATTTCACTTAACTCTCTTTTATTTGTACTCGATTCTCCGCAATCTTAACGAATGGCCAACAGATTGTAGGGATATGGAATATGAGAATCTATTCACAACTCAAATGCAATTTCAATATTCCTCAGCATAAAAAACTGCCGACTATTGACCATGTTGACATTGTTGAATGCTACCAATTAGCAATCACATTGTCCCTCGCAGCTGGCTGCTGCCCAAAACAATATGCTCAGTGGGCCAAAAACAACTGTTGGCCAAATCGAAATCAAAATCCTTGCAACTCTCAAAAAAAACAAGTCAGGAAGCTACAGTCGGGGTACGACTGTGGGAGACTCTGAACTACAGCACGAGTTTTTGCATTTGTCATATATATATATATATATACGAATTTCTAAAGAAATTTGGTTATTGCTTTCTCTTGAATTCTCAACATTTTCTGACAAATATGGCAAAATTAATATTATATGTATATATAAAATAAAAGTAATTAATTTATAGTTATTAAAAAATGTATTTTGGAATTGTCAGCAGTGGGATTCGAACTCGCGCCTTTGCGGCGTTTCTTGTTGTTGTTGTTCTAACTAAACCAATTTTGGCCGCAGAGGTGCCATGAACCTGCTGATCATTCATTCCTTAATATCTTCCATGTTTATGATCCGATCGTGCTTAAATTTCCGAAAACGTCCGAAATAGGACATCCTCCATATGTGTCAAATCTGAATTAAATCTAAAGTCGGTAGCTTCAGTAATACGTTTTTTTCGATTTGCGGGGGCGGAAGGGGCGTGGCAAAAATCTAAAACAAACTTGATCTGCCTGCAAACAATACACGTGTTGTCACCAAATTTGGTTACTCTAGCTCTTATAGTCTCTGAGATCTAAGTGTTCATACAGACGGACAGACGGACAGTCGGACAGACGGACAGACGGACAGACGGACATGGCTATATCGTCTCGGCTGTTGACGCTGATCAAGAATATATATACTTTATAGGGTCTGCCACGCCTCCTTCTGCCTGTTACGCACATTTCGCTTTCGTTAAACCTAATAGACTGTGAACTTTTTGTTCAGAGTCTAAAAAGTAATAGAAACTGAAACGAGAACATTTGGAATTTGCCATGGACTTAGCCAACGTGTTCGAACTGCCAACTTTTACAGACTTTTGCAGACGGAGCAACACACAATGGGCCAGGCATCAAACCGGTGCTGAAGTCCGGGTCGGTTCGTTATGGGTCCGTTATGTGTGGATGGAATTTAGGTCTAAATCCTGTCGGGTCATAAAAAGTGCTTATTACATTATCACCTCAAGCGTGGCTGAGCTCTGGCTGTGTGGCAAAAGCCACGCCCCCTCACACACACACACACACACACATACACACACACATACACACATGATGTCTGGCAGCTCTTCGATAGTCTCAATTGACTCACTCTTCTCTCACTCACACTCTCTCCCTCACTCTCTCTCTCTTTCAGTTTATTTACTTTTTTTTTGGTTGGACTTTTGGCTTAGGCTTTTATATTATGGACCTGGCAGCTGCTGCGTTTTTCAATTTACGCTTTTTAGGCCTTTGGGCCCTCACCGAAGTGCTGAGGCATTCACCTGAGCAGCCGTGAGCCGTTAGCTGTGGGCCTTGAGCCGATTTGGCTTGTTGCTCCTCCGCCAAGGGCCGTCATCGGCTATTGGCAAATGTTTGTGGCGCAAAAATGCGAAAAATGTGTAAATTTTCGTTGATGTTTTCCTTTTTTCTCCGTTTTCAGTTTTCAGTTTACAGTTTTAGCTTCACTTTTGTAGCTTTCTTTAACATTTTCTTTTCTCTTTTTTTTACAACGCTGCTGATCCGCTTTGGCGTCGAGTTCATTCAATTTGGATTAAGTCGTTCGTGTTGATTAACGAAATTGACTTTTTTTTGCAGGGGAGAGATGCCAGAGATAGGAAGGGCAGCGGGGATGCTGTCAAAATCGATTGACGTCTGTGGTAGGAATTGGGAAAGGCAGCTTGGCAGCTTGGGAGCTTGGCAGCTTGGGAGCTTGGTAACTGCGAGCAGAGCCTGTAAACAATTTAGAAGGCAATGCCAAAAGACATTTTGCTAAATATTCAATCAATTTGAAATGCATGCGACTGAGGCCAATACAATAAATCACGAAATATAAAAATACACACACCAAAAAAATGTCTCAATTTCCGGCGTAACAAAATATGCGTCATAACAATAAAAATGCGCCAAGTCCCAAGCCCCAAGCAACAGCAACAACAACAGCAAGAAACACAGCCAGAGGCGACTGCTGCTGTTGCCACGTTTTGCTAAATAACGCAAATAAACAAGACAGGCGACAGGCCATAATATATCATGGCCCAAAGGCGCTTGACGACAACGACAAGGAGAACGACAAGGATACGGATAAGGACAGGACCAAGACGAAGAGACAAAGAGATGTAGAGACGCAGAGACGCATAAGCGTTATAGTTATGCCATGAAGAGGGGCAGCAGCAGGACAAGGACGCATAATGACTGTCAAGGGGGATACGAATCCATCGCCGGGCGTCTGTCTGCGTCTGAGTCTGAGTCTGAGTTGGAGTCCGAGTTAACTGGGAATCAATGACATATCGTTATAACTAATACGTGCCCGCTGGCCCGACAAAATGCCATAAAAAAGTGAAAATGAAATAAATAAATATACGAATAATAATCATGATAAAACATACAACAACAACAGGCTACACGCCACACACTGCATGCAACACGAGTGTGTGCCACATGCCGGATGTGAGTACAACACAATAAAAACTGTATTATTGACTCGGACCAATAGAGCAATTTATTTAAATACAATGAATGTGCCACAGAGTGGAGAGAGAGAGTGAGCAGAGCAACAGCATAAACAGATTTAAAGCACATGAAAGCTTTGACTCTGATTAACTAAACTTAAAGCTGAAAACTCACTCAAAGCCTTTGACGAATTCAATTCAAGTGAGCAACGTTAGCAACTTCATAAAGTGCCTTTAAAGCTCATTAAAGCTTCAACAATAATGGAGCACCGAACTACAAGCTCCCTGGATTGTTGCTTTAAACATTCTCAGTAGCTTTAAGTGTCATTTGGGCACTTCAATTGTCCGCTAATTGGCCAGCAAACTAATTTGCTAGCTTAATCCTTTAGCTAGCGTCGTATATGGCCGTAAAGTAAAAGCCGAAAACCAAGGCAAACAAGCTAAAAACAGACAAACAACAGCTGTAAGTTTCCTGTCCGCATAAAGTTTCCTGTCCGGTCAGGAAGGACGCCAGGACAGGAAAGGAGAGGAGAGGAGTGCAGAGGAGAGGAGAGGACAGGAGAGGACAGGTCAGGCGCAGGAGTACGGGCTCAGGGTCAAGCACACGCTAAGGCACTAAAAGCTCTGCCTTCTCCGGACAGTGGCTCAAAGCCGGATATCCACATAATGCCCCACAGGAGCTGCTATCAACTCCTGGCCCTGGCCAGCACCGTAACTTGAGCTCATAATTTATTTCGATTACGCCGCAGCACGCAATTTGCGCTGAAAATATCCTTTAAGCGCACCGCACGCAGCAACACGCCACACTCACTAACACACACACACACGCGCACACACACGCGCGCACACACGCACACACACACACAGACACGCAGACATCTATGGCAACAAACTTGCATTGAGATAAGCGTGCGCACAATTTCCGTTTCCGCTTAGTTACCGTTGTTAGTCGCGTTTCCGAGTCTGCAAAAATCCACTAAGCAACAATTAAATCAGCGCCCAAATCAGCAAATGTGATGCGATCAGCAGAAAGGAAACCCGAATTTTATAAGACTTAATGTCAAATTAAGTACTTCAGCTAAGTAAAAGAAATTCAACTCTGAAGACGGGAAAATCTCTTCAAGGCTTACGCGAAGACTCAAAACAAAATAAGCTAATTGAATATAAATATTTAAGTAATTGTACAAATTATAAACTGAACTGTGTGATGAACTTAAATAATAATAATAATGTATTTATTTATATATTTATTTATTTTTTATTTATTTTATTTATTTATTTATTTATTTATTTATTTATTTATTTATTTATTTATTTATTTATTTATTTATTTATTTATTTATTTATTTATTTATTTATTTATTTATTTATTTATTTATTTATTTATTTATTTATTTATTTATTTATTTATTTATTTATTTATTTATTTATTTATTTATTTATTTATTTATTTATTTATTTATTTAACGTCGACTAACAGCAGTCGACCCAAGTATAAAATCAAACTCTTATGATAATTAAATTAAAAATAATTGCAAATGAAATTTGAGTGTAAAAAATGAGTTTAAAATTTAAGTTTAAAATTAAGATTAATTTAAGTTTACATTTAAATTTAAATTTAAAATTTCAATTAACAAATTGAAGATATAAATAAAATATTGCTGCAGACAAAATATGAATGCTGAACTTGTAACAAATGCGTTTCATTTAACAAATGCAACAAAATATAATAAAATAATAATAGAGCATAATAACGAAGCAAATATATAAACCACATTAAGAACTACAGTTCACTTAAAACTGAAAATATATTCCCTTGTTTCTGACTTATGTAACAATCTCCCAAAACACACGAAACTCAGGTTGTTTCTCAAGTGTGTGGAGCATTCTTGTGGCATGACTCATTGAGGCTTCCCTTGAACATGTGTATCAAATTTGATTGGAAAACAAAGAAACTGAAACTGAATCATGCCTCAGGTAGAAAGAAGCAGCAACAACAACAACAACAACAACAACAATAATAATCAGAATTTGAACAAATGGAACAACATTTGCAGCCTGCTGCCATTAGCTGACTAATGGAGAGCCCAGTTAAGCAGCAGTGGGAACTTGTCTTGTCTTGCCCTGCCTTGTCTTGTCTTAACTGCGTTTGGCTTTGGGGGTCTTGGCCAAGTTAAGCGCTTTAACGTTTACAAAACGTTTGCAGTTTGCTGGTTATTTTGGTTTGGTTTGGTGTGCGCATTTTACGCTTAGAACTTATAAATATTTATGGCACACATAATGCAGCGAGTTAAGGTTGAGTTGAGCTTGGCCAATAATTTTGCAGGCAACTCTCCCCCTCCCCCACAGCTCTGCTCAAACTCATGTTGCTATCAGCGCTCGTAACTCAAGCGTACAGTTGAGCATGCATGTGTGCGAGTGTGTGTGTGTGTGTGTGTGTATTTTGGATGCAGTGAAGCAAGCATTTTCAGCTGAGGGATTTATGTGCACTGACATGCAACTTAAAGGCAAGGACAACAAACGGCTGCAGATAGCGAAGAAAGGCGAAAGCCAAGGCAGCTGAAGCAGCCGAAGCAGCTGAAGCAGCAAAAGGACCAGCAAAGGATCTAAGGAAAGTGCAGGAACCACAGCAGCTAACTGCGTTACAGGATATTTTCTTTGTGTGCAAGTGCAGCAGGCGCACAACAATTGAGAAAAATATGCCAAGCACAAGGATTAGGCGAGCACACACAGCAACAATTTATGTGACTTTTGCATGTGGGCCATAGTCCTGCGACTATGCCAACAGACATTAGTACTATTTCCGGGCCCAGGCAACAAAATATTCAATAATGTATTAAAGATACAGAGACTGAGTCACAGAAAGAGAGAGAGAGCGAGAGAGAGGGACACAGATACGGACAACTCAACTGAAGCGTAGCAGCAGGATAAATCTAAATAAGACGTGCTCGAGAAACCAGGACTGAGCTGACTGTTGGCTGGTTGGCTGGTGCCCGCAGCATTTGTGCAATGAAGTGCAATCGAATCGAAGCGATATGAATACCCAAGGATGAGTGAATGAACATGTGAATGAGCTGCAGTCTGAGCTCAGCTACCTGATTAGGTTGCATTTAGTGCAAAAAAAAGGAGTAATGCAAGCGATTTGAACTGAAGCAGTAATTGAGTTGAGTATTCGTGTCACGACACGACTTGGGCTCATCTCTAGTCTGCAGGCTTCTATCGATGTCCAGGCATGAAACAAAACGGAAGCTAGAATCGCTCTCGGACATCTCGACTGTGGGATCTTTGCTGTTGGCTGTTGGCTCTGGTCTCTTGTCTCTTGGTTCTTGGCGCTTGCTGCTTGCTGCTTGATTCTTGGCTCGTTCCCGCCGTCTGTGGGCGGAAACGGAAACCAAGCAACATTTATGGCTTGCAGTCGAGCTGATGAAATTGCTGAATCAATTTCCACACACACATTTAAATTGCAACTGCAATGGCAGTGAGCTTAAAGCGGCATCAACAGCAAAGCCAACTGCCAACTGCCAACAGCCAGCTGAGACCGTCAAGAGGCAGACAAGGAAAGAAAGAGAGAGAGAGAGAGAGAGAGAGAAGTGGGATTGCAAACCGGTAAAAATTGATAATCAATCAAACGCAACACAACGCAACGCACGCAACGCAGAGACACTTAATCACTGTCTGAAGCCGGGACTTGCGACTGAAGCGGAGCGTCTGGCTAGAGGTTATCCAGTTATTCAGTTATCCAAGGGGGCTGTGCCTTAACTGCAACTGGCCTTAACTTTATCAATTACGCCTTTGTGACTGGCCGCCTAATGATGAATCACAGGAAGTCGCACATTGCATCAATGTCCAGCGAGCCAAATTATCACCTGCTCCTGATTCAATTAACGCTTCAATGCTAATTGCTCTGGCTAATGCTTAAGTGCTTTCAAACGAATCGAACCTTAACCTTAACAGGAACTGGAACTGAAATTGGAATTGGAATTGGAATTGGAACCCAAACCTGAACCTGAACCCAACTCTAAGCTGAGGCTGTCAATGGCAGCTATCGAGCACACTTGAAGGGGAACCTAAAGCACAATTTTGTGGTCAGCTTGAAGTGCTTGTGCTTAGACAGAGAAAAAAAGAGAGAGAGAGAGAGAGAGAAGAAAATAGAGGGAGAGAGAGAGAGAGAGATAGTGAGCTCTCTCCCTTGACATTTGTCATGGTTGTTGCAACTTGTTCGCAAAACCAAAAAAACCACAACACGAATTTGCAACAACTAAAAGCAAAGTGCGCAAATATATACACTGTGTGTTGTGTGTGTGTGTGTGTGGTCAGTGTATAGCGTTGCACAATTGATTGAACAATGCGAGTCATGTTCTCTGATTGCGTAATTTGTTGTTGTGCAATTAATAAAATGTCCAACTAAATTGAGAGCAACCGCAGACCAAAGACTTGACATTGCATTTGGTGACGTCACCTGTGCGGCACTTGGACCGCAGATTGCGACAACGCGTGGCACTTGTGGTCGGTGCGGTGCCACCCAGAAGAACAAAACAAGTTCAATCAAAACACATCTTGGCCCAAAACTCAACACAACACAATTCTATTCAATTCTCGACTGTTGTCTGAGCAACCGCCGCGCTTTGAACGCGGATTCAATTGCACAAAGCCAAAAGCTCAGAATTAGGATTGCATAATTTGTAGCGGGGGGAAACCATAAATCAAAGACAGAGACGTGGCAGCCTTAACAAAAGGCTGGTGTGAACAAAAGCCAAATAACAATGCAGTAAAGTCAACTATGCAATACCCTATAAACTCAATTGTCAAACTCTGCTGCTGCTTTTCGAGTAATTCCAACAGCTGTTAATAACATTTTATAAACAAATTGCAGAGCTGTAAGTGAATGGTGTTCTGTTACTAATATTCCTTTCCTCTGAATTGAAAGAGAATGTTTAGAATCATCAGCAACTTGCTTTGTTGGACTGAGCTGGGCAGAAAATACGACTGGAAAATTATGAATTTTCATAGCGAGAGCCAGAGAGAGAGACAAGCAGCGGGACAGACACAAACGCAGCCAGACAGGAGTCAAATAATTAATAGTCCTGGCCCAGCAAGAGGCAGAGGTGTTTGCAGTGGCAAAATCAGTCGGAATTGCAGTAACGGGGGGAGACTTGAGTAAAAACAACGACAAAGCAAACAAAACAAGAACAAAGGCAACAACAAAAACAAAAACAAAAACATGCAAAACAGATTTGCATGCACAAAACGCAGAGTTGAATGGATGTGAAGCGAGAGAGACTGGGGCACATGTGGCAGGAGTCGTTAGGGATGATGGCGAGGGGGTGTATGCGGGGATGGGGGGATGGGACTGCTTGTCGGTTGCCTTGGATGCCGACAGTAGCTTGTTAGTAGCCCGGCCAGAGCGCAGCAGGCCAACATCATGTCTAGACTTAAAGTTGGCTAATAGCCGAGGCAGCATCCTTTCAGCAGTAACTCGTTGAAATTTGGTTTTAGCAATTTCATTTTTTTTTAGTTCTTTTGGTCAGGAAATTTGTACTAAACCGAATTTACGCTTTTGTATTACTTATTCGGCTCCATTATTTGTACAGATGAAGTCAACCAGAGCGCGTTGAGCTGCTCTCAGCTCGGCTCTTGGCTCATGGCTCTTTGGCTCTATGCCTGGCAGTCAAGTCTCTCTGTGCTTGGCTTTCGCTTTTATTTCGGCCTGTGGTCTCTGGTCTCTGGACTGTGGACTGTGGACGCTAGACTCCTGGCCCTTGTGGCTTTGGCCTTTGTGCGACGTTTTTTATGCCCGACCGACTCTGCACTTGATAATGAAATATAAACGTGGCGATATGTGAGAGAATGAGATGAGAGCGCCTCTGTCTCTCTGTGGCCAGCCTAGTGTGTGAGCGTGTGAGTGTTTGTGTGTGTTGCCACGGAAATCCGGCAGCATAAAGCTTAACCAAAAGCAGAAATAAAAGAAAACAGGAGAAAACAAGGGAAAGAGAAAGGCAGAAAGGGAAAACAAGGCACGTCCTTTAGCAGCATCCGCATCAGCATCAGCATCAGCAACAAGGACTTCGGACTTCATTTGCCGTTCGACATCAACAACAATAAAAACTCCGGCGAGAAATCATAAATTAATCCGCTTTAAGCCGTTGAGTAGCTTATTTTTTGATGCACCTCCATCAACGGACAGCTTCACTTCATTGCGCTTAATGAGAGCAGCCGTGTGGCACCAAGCAGGCCCTTTTAATAAGCCAACGCAAAGCTGCAACTAGATAAACAATTTGTTTGTGCAACAAAAGTTGACATGATTCGGCAGATTGGATCGGCGGAGAGAGTTGTGCGACTGATTTGTGTGTTGTCAAGGTGTCTTTATGTCGAGAGCTCAAGTGGTAATGCTCACTTGTGCAAAGCTGTTGCTGCATCACCATCATCATCATCAGTCGCATCCTGGCAACGCCAGCTCATTACCAGCCACGACACGCACTTGCAACAGCTGCTGCAACTCCAGGTCTCGAGAGCGCCCCATTCTATATTCAATTGAGCTTGAAGTGCTCAAAAGGCGCCAAGCCGTGCAGCTGACGGATGCAGTCAAGATTCAAGATTCCAGCTGCTAAGATCCCGCAGCAGCAGGCAACCTCCAGCTCAGCTCCTGCGCCAGCTTCAGCTTCGGCTTTGGCTCAGACACCTTTTGCAGCAAAGTGTTAAACTGAGGCAGACAGACAACGAACAAACAAACTTCAGGCCAATGTTGGGGGTTGCGGGGTGGGGAAAACGACAAACGGGCGGATGGGAAATTGTTGATTGGAGCATTGGGATTGCACTTAAATCTTTTTGCGGCTCAGCTGCATTTTCGGCTGTGTTTTTGTGTGTTTTTCCTAGTTGAACCATAAATATTTGCAATATCAATGCACTAAACATTTTAAATCGTTGCATAATTTATGCGGCGTGATTTTCTCATAAATTACAACAAATTTCCACTCGCCACGGTCATTATGTTGATGCTCTAAGCCAGAGTGGCCGAAGGGTATGCACGACTAGCGCTTAATGTTGTGGGCAAACAGAGAAGGGGACATGGAATCGCAGTTGGAGGCAATAAAAACTTAGAATACTCTGTACTTTTAGTACAGAGTCTAAACAGCTGTGAATTGGCAAAAGTTTATTGCATTTATTAACTATTAGTTAGCATATTTACTAGTCCAGCTGACTAGCTAAAATACAAACTAGTTTTGTAATCTTTTTTCTATTTTTTCACCCAAACGCGTTGCTGTCTGACTGCTAAATTGGCCAAATAAAAGCTAGTGACTGCTAATGGCCTTTTCTCTGTGGAATTTCCACTCTTGTGGTTATAGCTGTTGTAGTTGTTGTTGTTGTTGTTATGGTTGTTATGGTTGTTGTTGTTGCTGTTGTTGTTATTGCACTTTTGGCGAAAAACATTGTTTGCTGGCAAGTTGATGGCGCCTAATTGACATCAACATGCATTGCCATTGCCATTGCCAATGCCATTGTCCCAGTCATTGCCATTGTCATTGTTTTATGCACTAATTGGCGATCGACGCTGTGCAGCATTGCAGACCAATTAATTGATTTAAAGTGCAATTAAATATGCAATGCCCTGCTAATTTCCATCTGTATTAAATGCGTCTTGCAATAAATGCAATACACATTCAGCAATCTTAAGCACTTGAGCGTTTTGGCGATTGGAAACGATGTTAAACACTCGCATTTGGCCATGGCCAGCGACAGTAGACAGTAGACAGTGGATGCATAGCATTGACATAAATCAACCCAATGAACGGCTGTTTAAATAGAAATTGCGCATTTGTGGGGGAGTTCCCCTCTCCTTGCTGCCCTACACGCCCACGCCCACGCCCACTTTTGCGCCATTAGCAGCTGAACTCATTTGTAATGCCAAAGCAAACAGAACTGTGTTGTTTTTTGTTATGTTGTTGTGTTGTTGTCTTGTTGTGTTTGGTGCCGTTTGAAAATGTCAACGAAATAAATTCCGTGTGGCAAAATAAAATATTTACACATTGGCAAATGCTGTCACGCTTAAACAATTACCGCAGCTTTGTTGTGGCAGCCACAACGAGATAAACAGACAACCCAATCGAATATCGAATATCGTATAACGAATATCGTATATCGAATACTTATCATTCGCCCCATTCAAACGCATTCAACTTAAACTATCTTTAAAGCCGCCAACAATTTATAAATCATTTCATTTTATCAATTTGGCGTTCTTATTCACGAATATGGGAATGAGGGAAACTCTTATCGTAGACGCTGATTCATGTGAATCATGAATGAGCCGCGATACACTCATGTGTTTACAGCGTAACTCGAAACAGTTGGACAGTCGCCACATTTGCGATACAGTGGACATTACACTGATTCATGGAAGCACGCATGAGTGCCAATACGAGTGCAACTACACTCACTCATGCACTCAATTGAAACTCAAATGCCATAAACAATTTGATTAAGTCAAGCAGCTAAAACAGAGCTTATCTCAAGCTGATCTAAAGCTGATCTAAAGCTGAAATCTCTCTATTACTTTGCTTTGACACAACTGCGGCTTCATAAACTTTAAGTTTATATAACAAAAAATATTAAAAATGACTTTAATTAAATTTACACAAAATAATAAACTATAAAATAAAGGAATGGCTTTATTTTTGGCCCAGTTGCATAAGCCATAAACGTAATCTAGCTCATAATTTATATTTATTTAAATCTAAAGCTGACTGATGCTCGACTGGGAGATGCTCTAGACATCCAAATAGTTGAACTAAAATATGTGCAATCAGCATGTAAAACCTATCAAAATGATGCCAAATTCAACATTTTGAATGTTTATTTACTACGCTAGCATACCTCTCATCTTTTGCTATGCGCAAGGGTATAATAAGCTATATCTGACACACGCTTTTTATGGCAAACAAACATTAACTGTGTTACACTGAAACAAATAAAAACCGCAGTACCATAAACATGTTAAGTGTGTGAATAAAGTAGATACTAAATATAAATACATATATATATATATATATATAAGTGTATAGTGTGGTTTATACGGAAATGTACAGCTAATATTTAATACATATTCGCTCATAAAACTACTCAAAAGTTTTCAAGTGATTTGCCAAAAATTTGTGTGCGTGTCGCCAGAAATGTAAAATTATTAGAAATAATTTATAAATGTTTAACAATTTGTTGAACTCAAAAGAACAAACACATAAACGTATGTGTGTGTGTGTGAGCTCATAAAATATCCAAAATGGCAGCAAAGGAAATTTTTGGTTGGTTGGAAAATGCTCGTGAAAAGCTGTGTGAACCGTGCGCAAAAATCGCGCGCAAAAAAACAAATAGCTACGAATTTATTTTTAACCGAAGCAAATAGAGAAACAACAACAACAACGACAACAACAAATAGTATGAGAATCAGCATTTAAATGCACAGATAAATTAACTGTTCAACTAATCATTTTTGGTGCTTTCCTCGTTGGATTCGTTCGTTTCACGCGCTTTTCTCGCCAATTTCAACACACAAATTCCATTTGGCAATTGCTTGTTTCAATCAGTTGAAATTACAAAAACAAATCTGACGCGTAATGGAAACTGTATGAAACACATAAAACCCATTTACACATACACATATATATATAAATATATATATGTGTGTGTGTGTGTGTGGGCGTGGCACTTACCTTTTGGACTAACAGCGGCTGGGCAAAATCCACGCCGCCCTGCAAACGAAAGCCCCAGGGTTGGGCATCGAAACGTGACAATTTGATTTGCAGCAATTGTGGTTGGGCCATTTTCCTATTGCACAGAGCCGGAATTTATTGAAATTTTGTTATTATTATTATTGTAGTTGGCCTGTGAATGAAAGATGAAGAGTAGGAGTTAGACGTATACTTGATATCACGTAGCCGACTAATTAATGAAAAGAAAATCAAGCAAAGCAAAAGAATGGCATAAGAGTAAATCCCCAAAACGGGCGGCTAATAAAGACATTACTCAGGCAAACAGGGAGGCAGGCGGGCAGGCAGGAAGGCAGGCATGTGCATACAACATGCTAATCCTGGTAACCAAACAACCAAACAGCCAACCAATCCCTTGCTCCCAGTCTTACTCCTACTACTCCTACTGCTGCTAGTCGTATTGCTATCTGGACTGCCTTGATCTCTCTGCCAGCTGCAGCTGCAGCTGCCTGTGCATTCTCGCATGCAAACATCTTCTCTAGAGCCAACATACTTTCGCCGCTTTGCCACGCAGGAGCCAAGCAACAGCAGCTAATTGGTCGGCAAGGATATACCCTCACCTAAGGATATAGAAGTCTGCAATTGCAGACAGATTCTAGTGCTTCTATAACTCATTTACTCAGCTTGACATGCCCAGCGCATATGCACTGTGTTTTAGTATTTAAGTCTAGCATACCCCGTTGCCTTAATTTTTGGTACGGGTATAAACCTAAAACGAGTGAAACTTTGTTAGATATAAAATTTTTTCAGCTTTCAGGCAGACACAGTCACACACAGGCATTCAAACACACACACACACTCACACACGTACACACACTTGGCTATGGTGTTACAGTGTCTGCAAAAAGTGCACGCATTGAGTGTGCACATGAAACTGGGTCCAGTCGTATGTAAGTGTGGCTTACATGGGTTTTTTCCTAGTAATAGTCGTCATGGCTGCTTTGTAATTTGTATGCCATGTATGTGTGTGTGTGTGTGCAGTGTGTGTGTGTGTATGTGTGTGTGTGTGTGCGGTGTGTGTCTGTTGATTTAGTTTGCTGCATAACAATTTTGCTGAGTGTTGTGTTTTTTATTAGCAAAGACGTTCAACCATCCAGCCAACCAACCAACCAGCCCCCTCTACCTAAGCCATCCCGCCCCCGCCCCCGCTCTCCGGCCATGTCGCCGGGCCTGTATCCGTGCTGCATGGAGGGAAGACACTCAAAGTGGAAGTAACTACATTAAGCTATTAAAACGACAGCAGCTGCCAGTTACAAAGGACAAGGACACGGCAACGAGTCTACGGCTACTTGCAGGATATGCCAGCCAGCTGCCAGTGTGAGCGAGAGTGCGAGAGAGTGAGAGAGAGAGAGAGAGAGAGTAAGAGAGAAGCGGAGACTGGGACACATTTTAGCACACACAGCAGTTTAATTAACGTTAAGTGCGGGTGGTAATGGCACCGGCTCGATCCTCAAGTCCACCACATGTGTGTAAGTGTGTGGATGTGAGAGCGAAAGAGTGGGAGAGCGAGAGAGAGCGAGAGAGAGCGTGGGAGCCTTGACTTGGGCCATAACACGACAGCATTC
Organism: Drosophila macrospina; assembly: GCA_035042075.1. NCBI lineage: Eukaryota > Metazoa > Arthropoda > Insecta > Diptera > Drosophilidae > Drosophila > Drosophila macrospina. The sequence goes on from JAWNLW010000284.1 coordinate 4,022,420, forward strand.
GCATTCGCATTTGCATGTAAATGCTTTGCTGCGATGCGAAGTTGGCCCATTAGACGGCCCAGCAACGTATGCACATGCACAGAAATAATTTAATTAAAATATTAAATAAATGTGAAAAGCCAAAAAGAGCCGCGCTAAGTACCTGACACAACGAATAAACGCCGCAACGCCACAAAACGAAACTGTGCGAATCCGCTTATGAATACGAATACGAATACGAATGCGAATATGTGTATAAACGCCAGCTGCGCATATCTGAGATTCGAGAATGAGTCTGGGCAGATGGGCATATGTACATATGAAATGGCTAATTACTGACATTTGAATCGGGCTTAAGCTTGCACCACTCGAACATGCGGATTAGTCTGTGGATGTGTCTACTAATAGTGGTGCAACTATTTGAAGGTAAATCGCTTTTGCGATTCTCTTTGAGTGGAGCGCAAGGCAATAGAGTCTGCAGCTTAGGAATATGAAACAATGTGTGTCAGTTACAGTGCAAAACGAATCAATTGAGCATGACAACAGTGCAATTTGAAGTATGAATATATATTTGAAGTGCAATTGATACAGTTATACCAAACTGTGGAACAGTGGAATAACAGTAAGCTGTCAAGAGATCTATAAATGACATACTACTGTAGCTATACCTCTAACACCAGCTCTAGCTCTAGCTCTAGCTCTAGCTTTAACTCTAGCTCTAGCTCTAGCTCTAGCTCTAGCTCTAGCTCTAGCTCTAGCTCTAGCTCTAGCTCTAGCTCTAGCTCTAGCTCTAGCTCTAGCTCTAGCTCTAGCTCTAGCTCTAGCTCTAGCTCTAGCTCTAGCTCTAGCTCTAGCTCTAGCTCTAGCTCTAGCTCTAGCTCTAGCTCTAGCTCTAGCTCTAGCTCTAGCTCTAGCTCTAGCTCTAGCTCTAGCTCTAGCTCTAGCTCTAGCTCTAGCTCTAGCTCTAGCTCTAGCTCTAGCTCTAGCTCTAGCTCTAGCTCTAGCTCTAGCTCTAGCTCTAGCTCTAGCTCTAGCTCTAGCTCTAGCTCTAGCTCTAGCTCTAGCTCTAGCTCTAGCTCTAGCTCTAGCTCTAGCTCTAGCTCTAGCTCTAGCTCTAGCTCTAGCTCTAGCTCTATCTCCAGCTCTAGCTCTAACTCTAGCTCTAGCTCTAGCTCTAGCTCCAGCTCTAGCTCTAGCTCTAGCTCTAGCTCTAGCTCTAGCTCTAGCTCTAGCTCTAGCTCTAGCTCTAGCTCTAGCTCTAGCTCTAGCTCTAGCTCTAGCTCTAGCTCTAGCTCTAGCTCTAGCTCTAGCTCTAGCTCTATCTCCAGCTCTAGCTCTAACTCTATCTCTAACTCCAGCTCCAGCTCCAGCTCTAGCCACAAACACTCTCCCTCCCGCCGCACACTTAATCCCCATCAGCTTGTCAGCTTGGCGCTCGTTTTGTATCATTAATAAAATGATCCCCAATACATTGTAGTCCCATGACTAATATCCAAATGCCAGCTTACGAGTGTTGTCAGTGCGGATACACGTATTCTGTTTCCTCTTGCGATACAGCGAGACAACACGGTCCGATATTTTGCAAAATAAACAACTAAAGCTCTTGCCCATATATGTATCTAGATACATTTGTATACTCCGTGTGTGTGTGTGTGTGTATTTGGGTGTGTGTGTACACTAGTCTGTGGCTGCAACAGCGACAAAACTTATCGCTAATAAGTTTTACACACAATTGGCAAATTAAAATTTATTTATATGCAGTCGATAGCGATGCGAGCGGAGTAGGGGAGTGCATATGGTAGCAAGCCGAGTCAGGGGAGTCAGGGGTGACGGGGGGAGCCAGTGGAGCTGCCATTCGTCACACTGTGCCTGCTGATTTTGCACAGCGATTATGGTTGCAGTTGTAGTTGGTGTTATTGTTGCAGTTGTTGATTTTGGTATTGGCATAAGCCAGGAGCGGACTCTCAGCTCTTGAGGGTATAAACAACAAATCAAATTGACGAATAAGCTGAACGAATTGACGAGAGAGTTCAATCACACTTGTGAGTAACAACATCTGATCTCACCCGAACTCCGCTCCTGGTATTTGTACTGTGAACATGAGAGTCTACTCGCATTCCCCGCTCCTCTCGTACCGATCAACGCCCCACAGCCGTTGGTTGCATTTCATTTGATTCAGGGAGAGCAACAAATCAATTTGCATGCGGTAGTTTGGGAGATTTATGGCATTGACATCTGTGCATATAACTTTTGGGGCGAGGCTTTTGCATGCGAAATATACATGTTTGTACATATTTTAAATAATTTCTTATATCAAATGCAAGTAAGCTGAGTGGAGTGAAACAATGCAATCGCTCATAGCTTGCCATAAAAGTCAGGCACAGAGAGCAAATCAAATTGATTTCTGACCCACAACACAAACATTTTATGTCATTAGCAGCTTGGGCTCTGACCAGCTCCAAAAATATGCTGTGGGGCTGTCTGACCCGCATTAAGCGAATGACCGGATCGAAAAGAGCAAGAACAACAGCAACAACAATAACAACAGCAATGTTAAGAAGCCAAGCAAAGAGTAGAAGCTAACGCAATCAACCCAAAAACCTCAGAAACCAAAGCCAAAGCCAAAACCGAAACCGAAACCAACTGAAGCATCCACTGTCCACCGCGGATCGTTGCCTCTTTTAACGCTGATGATGTCATGCGGGTGGCAAAGAGGACAGCAAAGGGGAGAGGACGAGAAGGGCAGACGAATGCGGGAGGAGCGAAAGAGAGGTGAAAGAGGGAATGGCAACTGGATACAGCAATTCAGTTTGGGAATTTTGCACGCTGCTCAAAATCTACCTAAATAACGGAGCACAATTTGTGCTACCCTGCTGGCAATGAGGCCCACAAGTCGGGTATTTGCGCCGTATAATATTTATTAATATAGCACTAACAATACAACACTTCTGTACAGGGCATTAAAAAGTCGCACATCAGCCACAACTCAAACTTGTTTCACTTTGCTCCATTGCCTTTTGTTATGTTTAGTTGTACTTCTTTTTTGATAGTTGGTTTCGGTTCGATTTCGATGATTACATTTTGGGCGGTCAAATAACAAAGACATTAAGTCAGCACATAGAAAGCAGAGAGAGTGATATGAGAGAGGCAGAGAAGGATAGAGAAAAACACAGAGAATGCGAGCTGAGCACAAATACCACTTAATTTTTATGATAGCCATGTTACTTCGAGCCAAATGTCAACTCGCCAAAATTGTTGTTGATCATTTAATGAGTTTTTCTATTAGCGAAATGTAGTATTACTTAATTGAAGCGAAATGTTATTAAGTTCTGCTCATTTTACAGCTGTGAAGCAATATAATTCTACTATTTCTTAGCGTCTAATGAGACACACTAATTGCACTAATTTATAGTCTTAAACAAATTCAAAGTTAGACAAACTTTTGCCTGACACGCCACAGCAAGCAAAGGCAACAACAACAATGGGTCTCAACACAAGAGCTGGGCATCAGTTTGCTTTTGTTGTTTTGTTTTTCTTTTTTTTGTTTTGGGGCTTTTCAACACATTAATAAACTGCATATGCAACAGCTCATTAAAAGCCACTCGAGCCTGTGGCAACACGCAAGGCAACCCAAACCACGAGAGCTTCCAGAGTGCCAGCAAACCAGATCTCCAGATCTCTCCAGAGCAGCTCCATTGCAGCAACACGGGCAGCAAGAGAGATTGAGAGAGGAGTGGTGCTGGGGGGGACATGCAACGGCCATGTCAAGTGGCCAGACCGCATTGAGCAAAACCTTAAGAAGCAGCAAAACTACTTGAGAGTTTATTTAGTTTATTTGCTTGCTGCTGGCTGCTGGCTGTTGTTGCTGTTGCTGTTGTTGTTCTTGTTGTGTTTGGTTTTTGGGCCAAACAAAAGTGAAGTTTCATATGTCGCTATCACACTCTCTCACTCTCTTTACCACTCTCTCCATCTATCTCTCTCGCTTGCCACATGAGTCTGGCGCGTCATCGCGGCGACATTCACCCACTAACTGCCAAGGGGAAATTAGGGAAAAACGCAGCAACAACAACCAACGAGGCTGTCATGGAATAACAAGCCATGCAAATGCCGCACACACACACACACACACACACACACACATTAGAGTGTGTGCTGTGTGCTGTTCTGTGGTGTTTGCTTCTTTCCCTCTCTCTCTCGCTCTTGGCTCCTGGGGGCCAGTCAGTTGCCAAGTAGCGAACGCGTTGATTTCGCATTTATGCAAATTTCACGTACACTTCAAACTCTACGCCTGCGTTTTTTGCGCTTCAACTTTTGCACTATTTTTGTGGTAGCTGTGTTTTTGTCTGCTCTTCTTCCTTTTTTTGTACGCGCTTTTGTCAGCATGGTCCAAAGTAAAGTTTGGCTAGAGTGAATCTGAAGTTGTGCCGCGAGTCGAGTGATTTTTTTAGTTTTTACTCTATTTTTTTTTTTTGCAGCTGCTATTCCCCAACCTGCGCAGCCATTTGCTAAGGCATCCGGCATCCGTTGATGCAACGTGACGTGACATGAACGTGACGTCATGTGTGTTGGCGTGCTTGTGGCTCGGGATATGGCTGAATGGCCAAGGCTTCTACAGCGTCTGTATAGTGGGTACTACTGCGTTACCAACTGGGGGCTGCTCAGGCTGACTAGACTGACTGGGCTGACTGACTGGGCTGAGCTGTTGGCTGCGCTGTTGCTCTTCAGTCTGTCTAATGCAATGCGCGTGCTAAATGGGCGTAACTCAACGGCTCGACGACTTTTTGCTGTGCGACGCTTATCAAGCGCTGAAAAAACGCAAAAGTTTTTCACTCAACACACATGCACACACACACACACACACACACACACTGGCATACACACAGCATTCTGCATCTGTCAGTGCATCAAAACACTTGAGTATTCGAAAAGTTGTTGTGTTTTTTTTTTCATGCAGTTTTTAGTTTTTAGCGTCGTGTCGAATGCGGCGTATACGTAATGTTTGGCTTTGCATTTTGTGTTCAGTTTTCTTGCTCATATTTTGCATTACACACACACACACACATACACACACACTCACATAGAGCGCTGACAAAAGTGACACTTGCTTTTGCTGCTGCTGTTGTTGTTGTTGTTGTTGTTTTTTTAGTTCGTTTGTATGTGATTATTTTGCTTCTTGGCGCTCTCAAGTGCTCTGTCAACTGCTGAGCGACGGCAAACACGGCTAAATGCGATGCCAAAAGAATGCAAGTGACATTGAGAATGCGCCAATTTGCAACACCATGGAACACTTTGCACACACACGGGAACAGCTGCAGTGATGTGTCTGTAGCATCCAAAAGTTTCGCTTAGCTATCTGCCAAGACATCTGCCCCAACTCCCTCTCTCTCTCTCTCTCTCTCCCCCACTCTCATGCCACATTGTGTCTGTCTGGGCAATGGCCACGCGCTGTTCGCCTTGACTTGTCACAGTGCTCGGCATCAACAGCTGCACAGGTGGGCGGTCAATTCGCTATCTCTCTCCCTCTCTCTCTCTTTCTCTGTCTATCTGTCACTCCTTCTGGCACTTTTAGCATGCTTGACTAGCTGGCATTGAGAGTGGAGACCCCCATAAACCAGAGCCACACTCAGAGTCAGACAAGCGTGTGATAAGTTCATTACCACAATGTAATCCATGTCTGCCCTTTGAAACTGCACAAAATGCAATGATTACAATTTACTTTCAGATTTTTTAATACACTTTCACCCGTCTAAAGTTCACATTTGCCAAACTTATCAGATCATAACTTTGCCCATACTCATGACTCTGCAAATTAAAGCAGAAACTCGGCCACAACCAGCAATTTTCTAACTTTACAGCACAAAATTAGTTGGCTCAGTGTTTTGCATGTAGAAACTATTGTGCTAACTGTGTGAATACTATTTACAGTGACTGTAATACTAACTATCGAAATTGAAACACATCGATAGTGTTACAACTCCTTCTTTCCCTTGATTAATATGCTCCATTTCTGTATGCTTGCTCATCATTATAGAGGGTATATTATAGACGAACATTCCTAATTATCCCTAAATTATTGTTACACACATGTAACATTAGTTTTTGTATAGGAAAAATTAAAAACATTCACAATTTTGCAAATATATTGCGCACTGCAATAATATGTAAATCAACACACCCAATGGAACACACACACACACACACACACACACACATAGGCACACATGGGTATACATCAATTATTTTACGAGTATTTTGATTGAATATAATTTATGTGGCCATATGAAATAGAATTCTAATTATTCGATCATATGCAAATCACATTTTTATTTGACTGGAGTGAAAAGTGGAGTCAACATTGATTAATTTCTGTGTGTTGTGTATAAATTTAAATTTAAATTTAAATTTCGCATCTAAATGCAAATTTCAAACAAGAAACCAATTTAAATTTTATATCAATTTTCGCAAAATGCACTTAAAAATGCATTAATATCAAATACTTGATAATACAAAAATAAATTGGTTATTCATTACATTCGAGAAACTCGCAATTTTACTCGTTTCCCAGCAAATTGTAAATATTTAAGTATATATGAATACGTTTGTTAATATCGTATAACAATTGCAAAAGAGAAGCCGCAATGTGGTTCTTAAGATTGATCGAATCGAGGACATCCTGTAAACAAAGCAACTATACTTCTTTTGGGACTTGACATAATCTTCTCCTTAAGCTATCGATACACAAGAATTAAGTGCTGCATAAGTCGATTTTTAGTGCTTTTATTACACACACTTATAGGCATTTATGGGTGCAGGGTATAATATAATCAATAACTTTAAACTGTCGATTAAAAAAACGAAAAACGCAAAGCCAAGGGGCATGAAATTGTTTATGACGTTTTGTTTACTCTTTCGTTCTCTTTGTTCAGCAACTGTTTAATTTAATTTATAATTTTTTATTTCATTATGGTTTTTTGTTTGTTTGCAAATCGGTCAGTGCCTAAAGCACGAAATTGAATGTGTGTGCGTGTGTGCGTGTGTGTGTGCGTACTGTTGTTTTTATGTGCTGCTATAAATGTCGCATAAATGTTGCACAATATTATTATTTACAATTCAATGAAAAATGCGAAAGAGCGCACCGAAAGTAATTAAATATAATATAAAACAATCAAAATACAAATCCCATAAATTAAACTTGATGTCATTGCTTAAACCACACAATTAAACAAAGCCAAAAAAAAGTACTATATGATATATATATATATATATATTTAAATATATTTGTATATATATATATTTGTATATAGTATGCAATCTGTCACTAGAATAGTTAATTCCATATTAGTTTTTTGAGCTAATAATGCGTAATTATCGGCGCATTTATTTAATTAGCCGCATAAAAGTATTGCATTTTTTGTGTGCCTTAAAAAGGTTGTTAACTTTTTCCACACACACACACACCCACACACACACACGCACACACATAATGAGATTTTAATGTGACTCTCGCATTGTTGTGGTTGCAACTTTGTCAGATTTTGCACTGAACTGCAGTCAATTCTAATTAAACTAAAGGACTCGGCATTTATGTGAATGTAATCTATTAAATGTGCAGAGAATTTATCTAACAATTTATTATCAAAAGTCAAACAGACGATTGTGCGAGAGTATTATGTAGGATGACTGCAGGTGATTGCATTTTGTCATTTCATTAAACATAGACAAATGCAATTAATTTAAAACTATTTTTAATTACCCTTTGTGCATAATAATAATGTGTGGCCTTAATGACAAACAAAATGCGATTAACCCAAATGCAATTGCAAATGCCCCGAAGTTGCAGCTGCAACTAGGTTAGAGCTGGGCTCAATCAGAGCCTCTAACTGGGCTCAAGCTAGCTGTGGTTAATGCCAGTTGAGAGCGACTGACAGGCAGCAGATTGAGAGGCACAGCTGAAGTGAATGCACTGAATGCCACAGACTTGAGTAGCAGTTGCATGTGCCACTTAGACTAAGACTGTGTGCCACCTAATGCCACACATAATTCTCAATCAAAAATGGACACATTTTGGGGCAGCATTTGATTTATGGGAGCAGCCTGCATGCGCCTATCACTTGTTGCTTGGCCCCCAAGGCAATTTCCCAGAGACACACACAGAAAGAGAGAGAGAGAGAGAGAGAGAGAGGGGAGAGAGAGAGGCAGACAATGACAATGCCTTCGAGTGGGTGTCGTCCAAGTCGTCCTGTTTCTACTTCTACTTCTGCTCCAGCTCGTTGCCGTTGTCGTTGCCAGTGTCGTTGCCGTTGTCGTTGTCGATGCTCTGACAGTTTACAAAGTGCAGCAATTAAGTTGACAAAGTGCTGGCTTTTACACACGGCAAAACGGCGGCTCTGGCAAATTTGTAATGGCAACAGTGAAAACACTTAAATGAATTTGTTAACCATGCCGCATGCCGCAGTCAGACTCAGCCTGCGGCACAGACAAGCAGAGGCCACAGTTGCGAGTCAAGTACGCAAGAATTTCGTAGCTACTTATAAATTAATCAACTTGCTTCAACAAATAAAATATCTGCTGATTGTGCGTGGCATGATCTGTGACCCGCAGTTACAAAGGCTGCAGGAGCAGAGCTTTCAGAAGATGTGACTCTACAATAGTAGTATCTAGAGAGCATAGGAATAGAGAAGCTTAACTCATGCCAAAGAAATAACTCCCTTTGATCAGAGACTCCTTACAGGGTATATCACTAGTCGTGTGAATCTTCTTGATGTTTCAACAAACACTACGCATTGTTCTTTGTGTGCTGTTCCCGCTGGCAGCGCCTCCAATTTGTCAGATTGTTTAATGGACGACGACAAGTGTGAGAAGCTGCCACGTTCACCTCCTCCCCCAGATTCAGAATCAGTTGCTGCTGCCACTTGTGGCACTGGCCCCTCTGCGTATTTAGACTCAGTTCTATTCAGTCTGCTTAAAAACATACTTCTCAGCCCAAACAACAAACAACTGTTTCAAGTGTCTAAGGCGGCTGTTGCCTCTGTCATTCTGGGCACTTTTGTCAGTTTTGTCAGCTCTGTGTGTTGTTGTGTGTGTTGTTGCTGGTAATCGGAGCTGCGTTGCAGGATTCGAGATGCATTTCGCTCTCGTTCTTACAGTATTTATGAATCTGTCAAATGGCATTATTTAATCGTAATTATTCATATGAAATTTGCAGCTGCCGTTGAATAACGCCAACGCCAACGGCAACGCCAACGCCAACGCAATCTCAACTCTTGGCCCAAGTTTCTTTCTTTCACTCGTGTTTGATTTTTTGGCAAGTCGTGTGCAAATTGTAATTTATTTTCGTATCGTTTAGGCCCAGCATGTATATAGATATAGATATATATACTGTATAATATATAGTATTTTATTTTTCAATGAAAGTCTTTTGCCCTGGCACATTTCATAGATGTTATGAGAGATATATTCGTCGTCTGTCTGTGAAATCGTTTCGCCCAATTTCCGCCCTGGCCTTCTGTAATTTCCCCCCCACCCACACACTCACATCTCAGTCTGCTTTGGGAATGTCACAAGGGTAAGGACAAGTTGTGTACAGGATTGTTAAGGTAACATCGCCAGTAATTTTCATTGAGATGTTTCTCTTTCACTTTCATTTCGCCGCCTGTCACCGCCTAAAAATGTGACAATCAAATTTGATATGTGACTTTGGCATTGACGTCGGCGCAAACTGCCGATCGAAATAGATTTTTGGTAGTAAAAATAAATTGAAATCTTGTACAAATAAATCGCTTTATGCTCGCATCAAGTCAACTTGGCACTTGCGGCGTTTTAGCAAGGCCTTGAAAGCCACAAAAGAAATCACAATAGCCTGCAGTAAGCAATCAAATTGTTATTCATACTACAACTAGAGTGAATAGGTGTGAATAAATATTTGGAAATTGCTGAGTCTTACACAACAGATCTCGTCTATTCTCATGCTGATCTGCTACCCAGTTGATCTCGTTATTAAAATATGCTATTCTTGACTAATATTTATTGATATATATTAAAGTATTCACACTAAATAGATATTTATTTAAATGGTGAGCTGAGTGGGTAGATCATAAATAACATAATGGTCTAGTGGGGATACTGAATACTGAAGAATGTTTAAATGAATTAGCGCATTTAAAGCATAAAATTCCATTTCCATGAGAGAAAATAGATTTTCCAAGCATTTTAGGGGGAAATAATGAAAATCACGTTTTGATTTACGAGCGCAAGCTGCAGGAAAATTGTTTGCATTGCAAAACTTGGTTAAAATCCACAGTAATAAATTCGTACAATTTTTATAACTCTTGTTAATTGTTCAACAACAATCAGAGCTGCGGCTTCAGCTGTAGCTGGAGCTGGAGCTGGTGTTTATGCGGGTTTTTCCAACCGAACGAGACAGTCAAACCGCCAGACAGTCGAACTCTCTCAGCCAGACGGAGACAGAGACACTTAACCCAATCTCGATGGGTCTCTGCGGTTGAAACAAAAATTGTTTGCCAGTCACGTTTGTGGTGCTGCGGTGCTGTGGTGCGGAGCAGCGGGGTGGTTGCGCCAATTGGAGTCTAAAGCGGTGGGTAAGCAACTTTATCTGCACTTCTTCAACGCTGCGAAGATTGTTTTAATTTTATTTATTTTTTCACTTTTATTTTTGTTGCGATTTTTGTGGGCGTTTATTTTGAACGCATTGTGATGGTTATATAATTGCGAGGTGACTGCGACGCTGACGGCGACTGCAAAGTGATTACTTTTTAGTCAAATTGCCGAACTTCGGGTTGTTGTGTAAGCACTGAGTCTCCCCTCCCCCTCCCTTCAACTTCTTGTAGCAGTGCGAAAGTGTGTCGCTGGTTAACGAAAATCGATGGGAGGTGCGAATGGGAAAATGATTAACTCGATGCGAATGCAGATCGGGCACACAATTGAATACCCTGTATGCAGAGCAGCTATTATCTCTCCTTCTCCTCTTCTTGCCCCTGCTTCGCTGCAATGCACTAATATATTATTTAATTATGGACTTGACGTGTTGTTTGCATTGTTTGCGTTGTTTGCTGTTGTTCTGAATGACATACGAACCCTGAAGACAGACGAAACAAGCGACAACACACACACACACACACAGAAATGAAATATGCATGCATCAGCACATTAAGAGAGCACAAATAAAGAGAGAGCGGGAGTGAAAGAGAAGGCAATCTACCATGACAGTTCATGAAGGTTAAATTCTTGCGAAATGATTTGGTTTTCTGCTCTCTTCTGCTCTCTTCAGCTCTATTCTTCGCTGTGTTCTTTTCATGCATATTCGCATTCAGCTTTGGCAATGCAAGTAATTAAAATATACGCAGAGCTGCTCGCTAGTTTTTAGAGCATGTTATATGTATGTTCTTCTTCTCCTTCATCTTTACCGTCATCTTCATTAGACTCTTTCTTTTTTTAATGCTTTACTTTACTTTATTCCAGTTTATTTCATTCAACAAAACTTCCAAGCCATGAAATATTGTCACGCACAAGAGATGTTGAAATGTGTTGAGATCTGTGGATGAGAAATGAGAAGGGAACTCGAACAAGGCTGCGTTGCATGTCAGCGGAGTATGGGGAAAGGGCAATAGGGGTAGGGAGGGCAGGGGAGGCATCAGTCGGTCATTCGTCGCCTGTATAAATACGATTCTAATGAGCACGGCGTGGCGCTTTTTCTGCGCTCATTAGGCACTCCCCAGTTCTCCCCATGAAATGGCTGACCCACAGCTCATCCCTCCCCCTCTCACTCCTCTCGCTTCCATCGTCTTCATCCCAGTCGCAGTGACAGTCGCCTGCTGCTTGGCGCTTAATTTATGACTTGATTTGCAGTAGTTTTATTGCAATTTCAATTGCTCCCCGCTCTACCCACAGCTGACGTCACTTTCATCGTTCATTCGGACTCGACTGGGCTGGGGCTCCTAATTAATTACACTCAACTGTTAAAAATACACATACTCGTACACATATGTATGCATAAAGAAGTTGGAAGTACACAAAGCAACTCATTCAGTGGCCTAGAGGGAAACACAATCCGATCGCCCCACATGTAATTGCTTTACTTGCATAGAGCTCCTAAGTCATTGGCTCACGAACTGACTGAATGACTGAAAGACTGACTGAGTGAATGCCCAAAGTGGAAAAATAAATGACGCAGCTTATCAACAATTTGTTTACTGCGTCCTATTGAATCATTGTGGCGATCAAAGTTCCAACGGGTTAGCGAGGTAAACCTGATACTGATTTGCTTTATCAGCTCATGCTGTTGTTCGATTTGATTGATAGCGCGTTTAGATGACACGTTGAGGAATTCTGAAAACCTGCTGCCTGATAGATCATATCATATGCCACAATTGATTAATGACACACTCTGTGTGATTGGCAGAGTTCATTAAACTTCAAGCTAGAAGTAGAACTACACATTATTATGTATTTAGTAAAGAAGAGCTATGGCCCAAAGGCATTCAGCAGTGGGAAAGTTGCCAGAGAAACAGCAAAACAGAGAAACATAGAAATGAAGATGAAGATAAAGATTTGGATATTGATTTCATAAATACTCTGTTGCAAATATAAACATTGTGGGCGGAGGCATAAAATAAGTCGGCGGCGTTACATCACAGACAGACATCTGACTGCCTGCCTGGTGGTCTTGGCAAATGGATATTGGAAAAGAAAATGAAAATGAAAATGAAAATGGGAAATGGAAAATGAGTATTACGTTTGAGCACTGCGGCAGAAATTGCGACAATGCGCAATGCGTATACGCGATGTGAACCATTGGCTCAAACAGTGAAGGGAGGGGTGCAGCAGATTCCGGGGGTACAGCATTGGCTGGCTGACTGACTGACTGCTGGCCGAAAATAGATCAAGCAGAAAAGAACTCAAATGAAAGCAAAAGATACGCTAAGCAAACCAAAGAAAAGCGCAATTGCTGGCAAATTGAACAAATGTGTACAGCACAGTCAAATATATGAGCAGATAGACGGACAGACAGATGGATAGACAAGCCGACAGACCGACAAATCAACAGAGTGGCCATCAGCTCGAGTGTAAGATACATTTCACGCTGACCTAGAGATACATTAATATCTCTTTTGGCGCCTCTTTATCTAATATATGACTAAATATTTTCAAATTACAAAATAAATGCCAGCGAAATTATGGCCACAACAACAACAACAGCAGCAGCAACAACAACAACAGCAGCAGCAGCATCATAGAATGCATTCGCTTGACAGAAACACATTTCGTAAATTGTCAGCGATATGTATCTGCCAGATATTGTATCTAGCTGACTGCGCAGAGCACACGAAATCCAACAACAAACACAGAGACAGACACAGACAGATAGAGAGAAATATACTATGTGTATATAAGTGAAAATTCGGAAAGAAATCCGCGCAGCCATTTCGAAGTTACTAAAAATAAACTCACCTTGAAAAGTTTCTAAAATTTTTGAATATATTTATTTGAGTTGTATCTGTGTATCTGTGCTCTGGCCAAAACTAAATATTTTCTAGCTTGTATCCAGAAAATGTTTGCTGCTGTTGTTCTCGTTGTTCGTGTTGTTATTGTTGTTGTACTTGTTGTTGTTGTTGTTGTTTATAGCCACCGTTTAGCGAGTGCCAAAAAATATTACGTGTCGTTGTTGTTGTTGTTGTTTTTGTTGTTGATTTGGCTTCTTGAACAATTCGAAACTGTTGGTTAACTTTTTGTACACAAGATATTCGTTTCGTAAGGGATTTTCTCTAGAAATTTGCTGTTGGTTTTTCGATTTTTCGGTTTTCGAGTTTCGGTTTAACCTTCAGAAACTTTGCACAGAAATTCACATAAATTTATTTACATTAACACAAGGCACAAGTTTTGGACCTAAAACGGAAATAATGAGGAACGACAAAAAGAGAGAGAAAGGAATAGATGCGGAGATATAGAGTGATGCAGGTAAAAAGTGTGAGAGAGAGATATAAATTTGATTTATTATGATATTGATTTTATATTGATAATAACACTTAATAAATATTTTTTATTATTGCTGATGATGTCAGTTATCAGTTGCGCTTTTTATGAACTATTTCTTGCTCACTTGTGAGTAATATAGTATATTTATATTTATATATATATATTTGTGACTTTATACACACTTTGGCTGTTGATTTCGTGAATTGATTTGATTGATTTTACTGCGGCCTGTTTGAGGTGTTTATTGTGTTTTAATTATATTTTGTTTTTGGGGGCGACGTTAACTAAGCGACGATTTTCTCTCAACTAAAGCAAAAATCAAAACCGAAACCGAAAATTTGTGTGTGAAATGTTTTTTCGAACTAAAAATCTTTTCAAGCAAGTGGCAGCTACGCCGCTGTCGACGTCGCCGCTGGCGTCGATGCCAACGACGCTGCCTGCATTTTGGGGCCGCGAGAGAGTCTTTTTTTTTGCTGTTGTATTTCTTTCTTTTTTTTTTTGCCCAACTATATGGCCGCTATATGTAGTTCTCATATACCCGCAGACGTTGTCAGCTCACCTACCACCCCACGTCGCGCCGTCCAGTCTTCAGTCGCTGTCGCAGTCGCAGCCGCAGTCCCACTACCCCTTAACCCCCTTGCGAGCGATACAGAAACCGAAAACAGAAAAGCTACAAAAACTGCGCCAACAGACGGCAACGGCTGCCAATGTCTGTCTCGAGTTATATTCTTTGTTGTTGTTGCTGCTGTTGTTGTTATTATTGTTGCTGCTGCTGCTGCTGTGGTTGTTTGTTATACATTTATTTCGTTATTTTGTTATTTTGCTAATTGTTTGTATTTCATTTTCAGCGCTTTCTAGCATTTGTAGCCAAGTCCGTTTGATGTTCCCAAATGTATGTACGAATATTTCATATGTTTTAGCATTCGAATTTCGAACACACACATTTCCCGTCTTCTGTTTTCACTTAACGCTAATTGTTGAATGCAAAACTGGGCCAAATGATAAGCCTTCTAAATTGCACACAGACTTTAGCATATTCAAAGAATCCCAATCATAATTCAGGTACATTGGGGCTTTCTTCAACAGAACAGAAGACAAGTTCATTTAATCAGCTGAGATTAGATTATCTGAGAGTACATATTTAGTACATATACTAGGAACATATTAAATGACATCATCACGCATGACTCCTATCATAAAAGCGTTCTATTGTTGTTGACTGCCTTCAGCATTCCTCAAGTAGCGAAAACATACACGAATCTTTCGATAAATTTTATTAGAACTGTGGCAATTCCCTGTCTGAGGCAATCTGTTAGTAGTGATGGCTCTCTAGGTCTCTAGGCAAGGTCACAACGAAACTACTTGAACTACGTCTATTTATCGTATATACCTATAATTCCCTGACTTTTAAATCAAATATCGAATCATCAATCCTCACTTCTCCGCCTTCCAGCATAAATTGTTGCCCTTGCAGCTGGAAAATGTATTCAAAGCGAAAATAATAAATAATACAAAAAAAATACACGCATTTTTTAATATTACTGCACAAAAAGCTCTTGTGATTTAAACAACAACAGCAACTCAACAATAATAATAATAAATAAACAACTATGAAATATAGTAATAAACTCCGTTGGGCATAAAAACAATTTCAACTTTTTAATTAAATCATGTTGGCAACTAAAAAAAAATGCTAACTAAAAGAATTTAACAAAATCGCTGCGTAATTCAATCAAATAGCAAAAACACTTTTTCACCAAAAAGCGAATATTGCATTCGATAAAATCGATAATAATACGGGTATCAATGTTGTTGTTGATATTCTATTTTTCTGTTTTCTGTTTTCGATTGTGCTGTGGAATGTAATTCCCTTAAACGACTTTTTGTTGGGCTCTGTGTAAGTGAACTTGGCTGAAAGCAGATGGCACAAACTAACAATTATAGCCCCAAATGATACAGATAAGCAGGTAAGTAATTACAGAGACTTGTTATGCAGTTGTCGCTTTGTGGTTAACTGTTAACGGAGTGATAACAATTATACGATTTTCTCCTCTTTTTTTTAGCGGTTTTTTCACTTTTCCTTTTGTGCTGCGAATTTTTATGCAGATTTTGTTTTTGTTTCTGTTACGTCAAATTCGATTTTGGAGCAGCTTATTGGAAAAGCACACAAATATACATTTATTCATTATTTATTGTTGTTTTTGACCGCAGCTGCGGGGCAATCCGGGTGAGTCAACCAAATGTTGCCGAAAAACTGGCCATGGTCAGAGCTGAATCACTCGACGGGAGATTTACTCTTAATGAAGCCGGTTTTATTAAGAGCCGATGCTGGCTATAAAGGTTGCTCGATTACTTTGGTAATTGGAAACGTAGTTGTAAGTTACAATGTAAATGAACACACACACACACACACACACATAGATATTCACATACAGAAAAAGCGGCACACTCACTTTTGTTTGTGTTGACTTTCGTTAAAATGACGCTGAATTTATTAATAAAGTTCTCTGAAATGGAGCGAGTTATGTTATTAAAACCCGATACGAAGCGACAAGACAACCGCGCGCGATCGTTGCTTTCAAACGAATGGCAAAAGGCAAAGGCAAAGGCGAAGGCGAAGGCGAAAGATCTCGACGAACGAAGTCACTGCCAGACACACACACACACACACACGGACTCTCACTCACCCGCACACACACACTCTCACATGCATACACTACATACGCTTGCCACTTGCGAGCGTCTCTCGCGAGAGCCGTGCAACACACAAATCAACAGGTAAACGAAAGGTGAAAATACACAAACAACAACATCACACACACACGCACACACACCACACACTCAACTGTGTAGGCTCGTGTGTGTGCGTGTATTGGCGAACTGATAAGATAAAAACGAAAACACAAATAACGTCAAGCTGAAATTCTATGAAGTTTTCTTGTTTGTTTTCCTGTGTTTTTGTTGCTTTTGATCTGCGATTGTATCGTCTTTTTGCAAATATTTAATAGATACATAAATTCCATATTTTTAATGGCTTCGTCGGGCCAGACATTTTGGCAACATATTTGTTGATTTTACCTTCTTGTTTTCAATTGTTCAATTGCTGCGCTAATTTATTGTTGTTGTTTTGTGGCTGCTCCACATAAAGATATAAAATTGTTGCCTGCCGGATCGCGAGATATTGTATGGACACGAGTATATATTCTATATTTAGGTTGCATGCCACAATGCACAGCACGCAAAAACTGGTTACTCCAGTTTCCCTGATAATCTGGGTGACGGCAACAACAACAACAACAACAACAGCAACAGGCAGCAGCAGCAGCGGGCAGCGGACAGCCAACAGGCGTCTCTGATTCTTGTTGGGACTTGGGCTGATTTTCCTTTTTAGCGCCCCAAAAAAACATAAAGAAGAAGCAGCACTGACAGCAAAATGCAGCCAAAACTCAACAGATACTGCGCAGTTGCAAAAACCGGTTACCTCTATTCCCTATCCCTGGCCCTATCCCTATCCCTTTCTGTCATTTCGATATTGACCAACACTTTTGGGCCCAACTCAGCAGCTCTCGAAAGTTGCGCACCCCGCCGCCCAGTTCCCCGCACTTCATTCAGAAACTAAAAGTGCTGCCCAGACACCATTCCCAGTCCCAGTCCCAGTCTCAGGCCAAGTCCCAGTCCCACTCCCAGGCCTAGAGTCCACACCCCAGCCCAAGCCGAGCGCTGTCCATGTCCATCTCTTGCTAATGGCAGCAACAAAGCGGCTGTAAATCATTTAGCAGCTATTTTGTTTGGCTTAGTGGCGAGCGTGGCCAAAAGGAAAACGCCGCACAAGTATCTTAAAAATGTCACGCATGCGTAGTTGTTGGCATGCGCGTAATTGCAACCTGCCCCAGCATCGGCTGCTTCACAACTGGTGTGGGGACATTTTGTTGAACAAGTTAATAAGCACAGAGAAAACGGCAAACAGGAAACAATTAACATGATTAATGTGCAAAACAAGCGATACAAAATGGAAGGCAAGAATGATTTGTTTTTATTTTTTGTTACACTGAAAAATTCCTTTTTTCTTTTAGTTTGCGCTTTCAAATAATTGTAACATGTGTGAAGCTGGTTGAAACATAGATGGCGCTAGCTAGTCAAGGCACATTGCATTTCAAACTGTTTTAGTAGTGTTCCACACGACAGTTAGCGAAGTAGCAAACCTTGCTGTGAGGACGCAAGCAGTTCAAAAAGCAGTTGTATCTTTTCTGTTAACTCCCAGAAGTAGGCAATGTAAGGTAAAAGAATTTAGACAATATTCATATAAGTACTTGGAGCAACTCTTTAAAGTATGCAATGAAATGCGTAGTTGTCTTGCTAATGTAGAAGAAGCAATTATTTATGAATGATGTATGAAATTTAAGATTTTCGATATGCAGTATTTGGCAATTGCTTCTGACTGCAATTGATTTATGTATGATTATTCTGAATGCAAATTTATGCTAAATTGTGATTCGAAATAAGGAAGTTCAATTGCATTAACACAGGAGTTTGAATGGAAGTAAACGCTTTAATTCTGCGACAGACCGGAACGATAACTCTGAGAGCTAGAATTCATTGGAATTTGTTTTGATATTGTTTTGATTCTGTTGGCTTTTGTTGGTTTTTGATTTCCTATCGCTTGACTCACTCAAGTCACGTCCGCGACTTGCCATTTGTAGACAACTGACAATTCTACTGTAATTTTCGTAGTTTTTCCGCTTAAGGTTTTATTTTGGCTAAGAGCTGAAACACTTTGATAGAAGCCGCATTTATTAAGAGCGCTCAATGTGGTGATCTTGTACGATATACTTAATGGATTATTGCATTTTGAGTAAACACATTATGTATGTAGCTCACGAACACACGGCTGGGTCCACAAATGGAGTGCTAGCCGGAGCATAATCTGAGACAAGTTTGGCACATTGAACGGTGTGAATTGAAATTGAGTGATTAGATGTTGGCCAGGGGGAGCTGAAGGCGCTGGCTGAAGGGGTCCTAACTCTTTGAGTTGGGCAGCAACAGCACAGCTAATTTTGGCAAATCATATTGAAACTTGTTATGCTTGCAAGTGTCTGTAAGTGTTTATAAGTGGAGTTTGCACTTATTTTTGCTTGCCAGGCACATTTATAGGTTGTTTTTATTGCATTTTAATTGATTTTTACTTGGTCACTAATTAAAAATACACACCGTGGCATTTGCCACGGTTATCTGCCATTTCTGTATATTTTGGCCTAATGATATATTTGGAAATCAACGGCCGCCGCCGTTGGCGATGACAAATACGTTCATTAATTAATTTTACAAGTTAATTCATTTGGTCATTAAAGGTTATTTGAGACCGAAACACAGAAATTCCAGACAATTTCAAATGAGACACCCATCGGCTTGCCATGGCAACCCTATGCGTCGATTTAGCTATGGCAACCACGCGGGCACAACAATAAATCTACGTTGCCTTACAACTTCCAACTCACAGGAGGAGCTTTTTTCTATTTTTCGTGCAACTGACGCTGTGGCATTGAACTTCATGTACGAGGCAGGCAGCGAGGAGATCAACTGCAATGGGACAGTCATACCGCTGCCCTCGCTGGAGGTGGTCAAAGCAGGTGAATACTCTGCCAGCGGATAGAGCTCGAATCGCAGGAATCTATAATGTGGTTGCTCTGCTCTGTTTCTACTTACTTCAATTAGCACCCAAGATGCCCTCAGATGCAAACATCGACTGGCTGCTCCACATTTATTTCACACGCCGCGAGTTTGAGCGATGCCGTCGGCTTATCGAGCGTGAGTTGAGTCGCCATTTGAACGCGGAGTATCTGTACTTTGTCAAGGTGAGTGAAGGACACTTAAAGGTGCGTTTTACAAATTGATTGCCCTCTGATTCGCCCAGGGCTTAATTGACCGCGAGGATGGCAACAACATTGAGGCGC
Source organism: Drosophila macrospina (assembly GCA_035042075.1). Classification (NCBI taxonomy): domain Eukaryota; kingdom Metazoa; phylum Arthropoda; class Insecta; order Diptera; family Drosophilidae; genus Drosophila; species Drosophila macrospina. The sequence continues at coordinate 4,042,342 of JAWNLW010000284.1, forward strand.
TGCGCAACCTGCAAAAAGCGGTCGAGCTCAACTCGAAGAACATCGAGACATACAAGGAAATCGGACGCACGCTGTAAGCTAATTAGCGCTATCGATTTTTGTTGTGTCAGCCAACATTTCACCCCTCTCAATGGCAGCTACAGCATGGGCCGTTTCGGCCAGGCCCTAAGCGTTTTTCGTGAGGCTGAGCAGCAGAGTCCTCGCAAGGATCACGAAATCTATCATTACCTGGGCGAGCTGCTCTATCGTGCGGCTGCCACACAGCCCAAGCTGGACGTGGCTCGTCAGCAGCAGGCCGAGGCCCGCGGTTACTTCGAGCTGGCCGTGCAGACGGGCAAGAAACTGGAGAGCTATGTGCGCCTCGCTGAGCTGTATCGCAAGGATAAGGAGTACCAGCAGGCCATCGATGTCCTCGAAGCCTGTTTGCAGTGAGTGCCTCAAGCTTCGATTCCTGTCAACTTCTAGCTACCTTGCTACCTCTCTGTCCCTCAGTCTGACACCCGAGAATGCCGAGGTGCTCACCGAAATCAGCGTATTGTATTTGAAAATCAATGAAACGCAGAAGGCCTACGATCGCTTGGCGGAAGTCGTCAACATTGAGCGGAAGTGCACGCCCAAAGGCTTGTTGGCTCTAGGCGCCATTTTGCAGGTAGGCACATGAAACTGAAACTAATTCACAGTTATCATTCCCATGCGTTATCATTGCCATTGACAGTCCCGCAACGATGTGGACGGCGCCCTGGGCAAGTACAGCCAAATCGCTGATGCCGAGCCGGAAATTGCCGAACTCTGGAATAACATTGGCCTCTGCTTCTTCAAAAAGCAAAAGTTTATTGTGGTAAGCCAGTGGCAATCAAGTGAAATACAAGCAGCGTACTTAGCGCTCTGTTTGCAGGCCGTCTCATCGCTGCGCAAATCAGTTTGGATATCGCCCCTCAACTACAATGCGCTCTACAATTTGAGCCTGATTTACATTGCCTGTGAGTAGACCACATCCCAGTGAATTACCCTTCTTTCTGCATGCCCAATCAGCAAATGCGTAAACAACAATGTTTGCTCAAAGCCACACTGATCGACTAGTGAAATACCCTCAGAAGTAAGCATTACCCTTTCTGGGGGCATGCTCAATTGCTTGTCTAATTAGAGCCTGCAGTGTTACTTCATTCAAATCACTGCAGAGTATTATGGCTATAGCTGGCTTTTCAATTAACGTGGCTTCACTGTCGCAAGGCCTTTAGCTCTGGCAGCCAGACAATCAAATATAAATGAGCACAATAAAAAACTGTTAAAAATACAGAGCACCACAGAGGCTTTTCATAAATTTTAAAATACAAATAAAATAGGCAAATGCATAGAATGGGGAAAGCAAAGCGCAGAAATGGAAACAATTCAAGGACTTCGCATTTAATGGCGCCCGTGGACCCCGTAGGACTCCCTGAGGGTACGCGTTGTTTTGCAGGTTTATTGTTTAGGTTTTTGAGCATTCATTGTTGTTCGCTGTACATGTATTTATACGGACGTATATTACACTCACTGTTTACTCAAAATGCCGCTGACCTCCTCCAGCTGAACAATATGCGAGCGCTTTTCACACGCTCGCCGCGGCCATAAACCTGCGCAAGGACAATGCCGAATGTTATATGCTGCTTGGCCGTAAGTGAAATGCTTGACTTGTGCGATTTGCGCGTGCCCGGACTCATTTTCAATTCCACTTACACCCCCACTTATTCCCCTACTCCCCTACTCCCCAGTGTGTCTGCGTAAACTGGACGATATGGATAACGCTTATGTGGCATTCGAGCGCGCTTGTACTCTCGCCCAGGGGCAACAGGGCCAGCAGGGGGGCATGCGGCATCCATTAGTATTTCTGAATTTTGCGCTCTTCTGCTATGAGACTGGACGACTGGCCTTGGCCACGGAGCAGTACAATCGCTTCATGGCCCACTCCCAGGATCTATTGCTGCCCACAGAAGTAAGTCGTGTGTGGTACCAACGTGCCCAATGGCGCCTCGCCGTGGTGTACGATTAGACCAGAACGTAGTGGTCAAGCATAACAATCAACAGCACAAACAGTATATATAACCAAGCATTTCTGTTGCTTTTCAATTCCACAAAAAGTCAACAAAAATATTGAATTAAATTACAAAATGCATTTTAATTGGCCTTTTAGACGTCAGCAAAAAGTTGTATAGAATCTGTGACTTAACGTTGAAATCTTTCAGCATTTAGTCGAGAATATCTTGCTGCTTAGCACAGGGTATATGCTAGTTATATATGCCGTATGCTGACAGACTTTTTCTCTTTGCCAGTACAAATTTCAGGCCACCAAGCTGAAGTCCTTGCTGCGCATTTCAAGCCACAGTCATGGGATACTGGCCGAGGAGGAGGATACAAACCAGAATGAAAGCGGAGCTGGCGAGCAGCAGGAGGAGTTGCCGCTGGAAGTAAACGCCGTTGTCAGTCAGAACTGAGAATGAGAGAGAGAGACAGAGAGAGAGAGAGAGAGAGCGAGAGAGAGATTGATACACGTAAAGTTAATTAACTCACATCGAACATTTATTTGAACGTGTCAAAGTCAATTTAGAGTCAGTTTACAATTCGCATAAAACATAACTGCAAGCCAATGAAAATCCATTAGCTGATCACACTAAATGCTATTTTCAAATACAAATATATATATACTATATATACTATATATACTATATACTATATATATGTTTAGGCATAGTTATTAAATATTATCAATATTAAATGGACAAGAGAACAAGAAAGCTCAGGGGCTCGCTGGCTTTTCGTTCTCTTGTCGCAGTTATCAATTATTAATTAATTAATTTGATTTGTAATTTAAAAATGTAATACATAAAAAACCGTATTTAACTCTTAAGTTTAATTAAATATAATAAACGCTGGCGTTCTCTGCATATCTCAGTTGACAAATTATTTATGTATATAGCTCAGTTATTGTTATTTAATATTTGTAAGTTAAGCTTAAGGAACAGTTAAAGTTGTACGAATAACGCTAGTTATTATAAACAAATGTGTGTGTCTATGCATGTGTATGGAAATGACATATTGATAGATACCCTACAATACATATTTATTGGCTCAACTCGTGTCAAGCACTTGTAGTATACCCTATCCAGCTCACAGTTTCAGTTCAACTTTTAGAAAGTCATCGGATTAGAAATTCAATTCTCAACGCAATAGGCATCTTTGAGATGCCTCCGCTGTAATCACCCTCCACCCTCCGCTCTCCGCCCTCCACTCTACTTGCGAGTCACCTCCTCACATTGGCGTCTCCTGCACTGGGGACTGCGGACGCCGCGGCAATAGCTTCTAGACACAGGTGGTGGTAACGCGGGTGAGACGAGTCATTTCGGTGCTGCCGAAGTGCCGCTTGAAGAACAACGACCTGAAGGTGGTCCGGAACTGCTTGGACATCAGTCCGTAGAGCACAAAGCCAACAGCCGCATTAATGAGCGCCAGCAGATCCATCAGCTCCCCAAACGGCGGATAGCAATGGGCAAAGAAGCACTTCTCCAGCACGCCAGACAGCAGACCCAACAGGCCCTGGGGGAACTCTGTGACCAGGAACAGCAGCAGCACAGCCACCAAGAGCAGCGTGGTGCGATCGTTGCGTCGATCGCAGCGAGGTGGCCTAGAAGAGCAGCAGCAGAAGAGAGAGAGAGAGAAGAGTGGGTCAATGGCAGTCAGACACTCAATGGAGTGGAATGGAATTACCGCTTGGACTTGGTCTCGTTCAGGTTCAGCTGTATGGCGTACTTGGTGGGATTATCGTAGTCCTTGAGCTTAAGGCGACGACGCGAGGCTTCGCACAGGACATGCATCAGCACGAGGCTGATCACAGTCAGTATGAAGCAGGGTATCAGCTTGATTATGACGGAATGTATCCAAAAGTTGAAACTACAAAGCGAGAGAGACAGAGAGAGAGAGAGAGAGAGAGAGACAGAGAGAGAGAGAGACAGAGAGAGAGAGAGAGTGAAGTAAAGCTGTTAGTAGATTAGGTAAAAGGAGCTGCTAGAACTTACCGGTACAACATGGAGTCCATGTCGAAGTACACATGGTACATGGCCTCGTGCTCTCTGGTGTCCACCTCGAGGGTCTCACGCACCTTGAACACAAAGTACGTGGGCATGCAGAGGATCGGCGAGATAATGAACGGAAAGAGGATCGCCTCTCTGGAATGTGCGAGCAGAAAGTTGGCACAGCTGCCATTTGGATGTCTGTGGATAAGAGATGGAAACAGTTTGCTATAAAACAAAAACAAGAGAAAGAAAAAAAAATACAAGTAGAAGAAGAGAAGCCACACATTGCTTGTGATTGTTAACAAGGTGCAAGAGACGCGCCAAGGAATGAAGCCAACATGGAAAGTGGACACTCACCTGATGGCCACATACCGCCAAATGGCCAGAGTGACGGTCAAACCAATTGAAATCGTGTGCAGTATCTGTGTGAAGTGCATGTGGACCAGCAAATAGACAGCCCACGCGTAGCTCAAGTCCTTTTCACCTGGAAAGCCCAGAGGAAGCAACAGTGAATTGGCCAGGGAATGGGCAATTGTAGGGTAGTTGAGTGTGTGCTTACCTGGCTTCATGTAGATGTATTGATAAGTCGTATAGGGTATATACTCCAGCATCACAAACATGTCGGCCACTGCCAGCCATTTCAGTATGTTGTTAATGGGCGCCTTGGCCATTTCCTTTCTGGTCAACACCATTATATTTAATATATTGGCTATTGTGCCGAATATGCAAATCTGTTGAGAGTTTCCCAAAATGAAAATCCATGTGAGAATATGACAAACAAAGCTGTGCGTTGGCGCCGATAGAATGGACGGACTAAGCTGACCCACATTTACTTCCATTAACATTGCCACACCACACCACACCACACCACACCACACAGACAAAGAGCCCGGGCAAAGCCTAAATCTCATCAGCCCGAGTTGGCCAATGTTTTATTCATATGCTCAGGACTTTGACCGCATGATGAATATGAGATTTCGCTCTTTTGTGTTGTGATGTCAGATGACTACACCCTTTATTCACTGACTTGTAAAGGGTATACTATATATACTGTATTATGCCTGATTCATTTGCTGCTCTTTTCCTTTTGCGTATTAGGCAGAAGTCAATTTAAGAGTAACTTTCTCTATTAAAGTAGCCACATTTCCTTTAAGTCTTTAATCGACTGAAGTATTCATTAATTTTGTTGGCTTTTTAAAGAGATCTAATTGTTAAAAGTTTCACTAATTTGATAGTGTTGAATTTGTAAAACCTTTTTTGTTTGCCCGCAAAGCTTATGAATAATGTAAGCTCACAAATTCATTTAATTTGCTTTTGCTTTTTGTTGTTGCTGATCCAAACAAAAACAAAAACAAAAAGAAGGTAAATCTCAAAGTTCAAAGGTGTTGGAAGGCCCACAAATTCGTCAAGGCACAAAGTGGGAAATCCTTCTACAATCCTTCCACATTCCTTCTCGTTGTGACAAGCTATTCATTTATTTTAACTGTCTACCCCTTGCTTCCTGCTCCGCACCACCCGCTGTGTAGAGTGAAAAATGTCTTGGCTTGTGACAGGACGACATCAGGATAATTAGCACCGCGACTGTGTTGTGTCACAGCGTAAGCCCAAAGATTGTGCTAATGAGCCGACTGGCAACCCGTTAACTTGGCCCATACCCATACCCATACCGGGTTACTTACCAGCAAAGAAACATAGCCATGGATGCCGTTGTAGGCACGCAACCACTTGTAGATATCGCCCTGACAGTAGCCATGGCACTCATCCGTCTGCGTTTGATTCTTCTTCTGGAAGTCGAAGAGCAGCTTCACAAAGTCATGGATATCGCTGCTGGTCAGCTCCAGATCCTTGAGCAGCGTCTCATTTAACGGCAACTGCGACTGAGTCATGACTAAGTCCTGCATTCTTGTTAACCAATTCGAACTTTGAATGCACCTCCAGCTGCTCAGCTTAAATCATGCTGAAACCTTTGCTGCAATGGAATTGAATTGTAATTAAGCAACGAGCAATTGATGTTCAATGCTGATGATGACAGGCAAACTCAAAGCTACAAAGGAGCACAATTGCCAGCAAGCGGAACAGTAAACATGAGAGCTACTTATTAGGCAATGCGTAGCTGCATCTGTATCTGAATCGGTAGCTGCATCTGCTTCTGCCTCTGCCTCTGCATCTGTTTTTGTATCTGAATATCCAACTCTATCTCTATCTCTATCTCTATCCCTATCTCTATCTGCCTCTGCCTCTGCATCTGTTTTTGAATCTGAACCTCCTGAACCTATCTATTCCTATCTCCATCCATATCTCAATCCCTATCTCCATCTCCATCTCCATCTCCATCTCTATCTCTATCATTATCTTCATCTGCTGCTGTACAGCATGCAAAATGTGCCATTTGCAGTTGACATTTTGGACCGAGATCAACAATTGCAGCAAATGCCGCGCTGCCACAATTCATTTCATGCTCAATTGGGTCTAAAGCAGATGCCGCAGTATCGTGGCATTCATTTGGACAGCAAGCAACTGCCAAAAGGCGCAATAAACAGTGCTGTTTATGTTCGGTTGTAGCATTAATTAATTTTCAAATGCCAAACAGCAGCAGCAGCAGGGGCAACAACTTGGCCAAAACTGGCCAACATAATTCCACAATAATTGATGGAAAATTTAATGTGGCAAATAAATAAAGTTAAAGTGCACAACTGTCTGGATACCCTAACCAAAGCAGCGTATCAACTGGCAAGTACGCTGTGTGAGTTCTCTCTGCAAGCAGCACAGTCTATGACAAACTAGAGATACCCATGCTTAGGGTATTTAAACGAGAGCTCACCTGTTGCTGTTGCTGTTGCTGCTGGCAAGTTACTGGGCGTAGCAGTTAATTGGCCAACGATATTGAGATACAACAACCTTCTACTTGCATGTGAATGTGTGTTTTGATGATAAATATGCGCTCATGCTTGTGTGACACATAAATCAGTCAAGTTTGTGAGTTGGCAAATCAAAGTCTCGCCTGACTCCAGCTGTCCGCATGTCAACGAAGGTGTTGCATTTGGCTAATGGGACCACGGCACCAGAAAAACACAAATCCTGTTCGCCATTTCGCAATTGCAATTCAAATTTTTGTGAGCAACTCACTGTCTGTCTGTCTGTTCATCTGTCCATCTATCTAATGTCCGCCTCTGTGATGGCAATTGCAACACAACTGTGCAACAACTGTGCAACAACTGTGCAACAACTGGGCAACAACTGTGCCTGCGTATGCGTAAATAATGCCAATGATTTGATTTTGATGGATTTGCCAAGCGACTCACACATGAGAACATTTCACAAATTGCATATTTTAATGCCTTGCCAAAGAATATTTACACGAATTACAAATACCTCGTGCAGAAAGCAACGCAAATAACCATCAATCAACAAATCGATCTGAAAACAATTCAATTTATTCCCTCAACAGTTAACTGTGCCTTAAACGACACATTTAAGCCAACTGTTCTGCCGCCTTTAATAAATATCCCTTACAAAATACGTATCTTATTTGTTGTTTGTCCTCCTACATACAAACATACATATATACTTATGTATGTGGTACTAACAGTTCTTAATTTATTCAACCCAGTTGTTGATGCCGAACAGAATTGGTAATCGAATCTCAAATTTATACATTTTATATGTATGAAAAGCTTTGCTGAAATTAAAATTAATCTTTGAACTCTTTAAGTTGTTAAACTTTATTTGCTTCAATCGCTGTGAGTTGAAACGTAAATAAGTAAATAGCTAATTTGATAAATAGATAACTAAATAACTAAATAACTAAATAACTAAATAACTAAATAACTAAATAACTAAATAACTAAATAACTAAATAACTAAATAACTAAATAACTAAATAACTAAATAACTAAATAACTAAATAACTAAATAACTAAATAACTAAATAACTAAATAACTAAATAACTAAATAACTAAATAACTAAATAACTAAATAACTAAATAACTAAATAACTAAATAACTAAATAACTAAATAACTAAATAACTAAATAACTAAATAACTAAATAACTAAATAACTAAATAACTAAATAACTAAATAACTAAATAACTAAATAACTAAATAACTAAATAACTAAATAACTAAATAACTAAATAACTAAATAACTAAATAACTAAATAACTAAATAACTAAATAACTAAATAACTAAATAACTAAATAACTAAATAACTAAATAACTAAATAACTAAATAATTAAATAACTAAATAACTAAATAACTAAATAACTAAATAACTAAATAACTAAATAACTAAATAACTAAATAACTAAATAACTAAATAACTAAATAACTAAATAACTAAATAACTAAATACCTAAATAACTAAATAACTAAATACCTAAATAACTAAAATAACTAAATAACTAAATAACTAAATAACTAAATAACTAAATAACTAAATAACTAAATAACTAAATAACTAAATAACTAAATAACTAAATAACTAAATAACTAAATAACTAAATAACTAAATAACTAAATAACTAAATAACTAAATAACTAAATAACTAAATAACTAAATAACTAAATAACTAAATAACTAAATAACTAAATAACTAAATAACTAAATAACTAAATAACTAAATAACTAAATAACTAAATAACTAAATAACTAAATAACTAAATAACTAAATAACTAAATAACTAAATAACTAAATAACTAAATAACTAAATAACTAAATAACTAAAGAACTAAATAACTAAATAACTAAATAACTAAATAACTAAATAACTAAATAACTAAATAACTAAATAACTAAATAACTAAATAACTAAATACCTAAATACCTAAATAACTAAATAACTAAATAACTAAATAACTAAATAACTAAATAACTAAATAACTAAATAACTAAATAACTAAATAACTAAATAAGTAACTAAATAAATAATATATATAAATAAAAATGTAAATAAATATGTTATGTTGATTCGAATTGACTCCTTTTTCATGTCAAGCTTTTGTTTATTACAACATGAATTCTCTTTCCCTTCTAAAAGTGAAGTATTTATGTGAACAGCTCCGCAATAAATATAATAATTTATTCACTTATTTCGTTAAGCTTTTCGTTGTTTGTTTGCAACGTTTTTTGCCTTTTAGCCAAAGTACTTAAGAATTACAAAGGGACTACAAAGTTTGTCGAGCGGCAGCAAGAGCCTGAAGTAAATATATCTTTGTAAGTTATTCAAGGATCAAGGCTTCGGGCCAAAGGAGGAGGTAGGTTAGCTAGCTACATGTTTATGTTTTAGTGGGCTCATTTATGAATGTATGTATATTATTGATTTGAAGCATTATATATATTTTGACAGAATAGATACAGAGTCTTTTGCTGTCGACTTCTCCTGCTAGTTACGTTTGTCCTTGGACATCTCCGGTGGCAAATGAAAAGCCAGCTGGCATTAGGGAAAATGTAGAAGAAACCGCAAAGAGAAGCACGCACACACAGAAGGATACACACACACACACACACCCAAGCACACCAACAGACAAAATGCCGGCAACTGACAACTTTAGATAAACGCCATACGGATTTTTTGCTGCCATTAGCTGTTATGCTGTTAATTAATGTTCCGTTACACACACACACACACACACACCCACAGAGACACACACATGTTGCTACAAATAGATTTGTGTGTGTGTGTGTGTGTGTCTCTGTGTTTTTTATTGCCACACTTCCCGCCGAGGCATAACCATAACCAGAGTATGAGTCCCAAGCGCGCACTTCGCAGTTGTATCTGCGAGATACTCTCGTATATTGTAGCTATCCCGCTGCGTCAATTGGCTTAACGATTTTGGCGCGCACTTGCTGCACATTAAAATGTAATTACAGTTAAATGTTTTTAATGCGAGCAACTAAAACTTGAGAGTATAAAGCTAAATAATACGTCAAAATAATGCTTAAGAGGACATTGCCAATTGGCCCAAGGCAAGCATTCCCATTATCATTCAACGAATTCAATTCATTTCTGTTAACAAGAGCGACAATCACAACACCAGCAACAACACCAGCAACAACAACAAAATTTACTCGCCATCTGTTGGCCGTGTAAATTGCATTTGGAATTTGTAAAGAGTTTTTCAGAATTCATTTTTAAATTTATTAAGCAAATTTATCAAGTTGTACTTACGCTCGACTGCGGATAAATGCAAAACAAATTGCTATGCAGTTTCAATGTTTTCATTGTAAACAAAGTGTGCTCAATGCTCCAGCACAAATGTAATCCTTCATCTAATTTAAAGTCCAACCAAAAAGAATTAAATTACCACAGAATACTGACTCAAAGAGAGATATCTGACTTGAGATAGAACTGGCTTTAAAATATGGAAGTATATGAATTATATACTTGATCAGTTACTGTATTTATTTTAGACAAATATTTATATAAATTTCGTGTAAATGCAATGTGTATTTTCATTGATTAAATTACAATTGAAGAATGTTCATTCCACATACATTGTAATTAATTAATACACTTTTATGAGTTGCGGCCTCAGTTGACACTCAAAGTGAGTGACTTGTCTTGGACTCTCAACAATTTTCCGATTAAATAAGAGAAATAAATACAATTTCTGCAATTGACAGAGTCAACGTCGATTGTCAAAGCAGCAACATAGACAAACACACTCACACACACTCACACACACACTCACGCACACACACTCATCTGTAGCCGCAACTTGTTTGACACAACTCGCACTCGATGTGGGCATACTTACAGCCAATGTGCGCCAATGTTTCTTGATACAGTTTTTCTATTTCTTTTTTTATATATTTGATTTTATGGTAAATTGCCTAAATACTTTTTGCCTAATGAGTGCGTTTGACTTAGTTTTGAGTGAGTTCAGCTGCAGTTTACGCACAACATACAAATCGTATAAATAAACTGATTCTGGCCGCAAATATCGTTAGTTGAAAATTGAACGCAGTTCAGTGCAGTGCATAAAGCTTGAAAAATCAAAAAAGGAAACATATAAATAAACTCCCATCAATATGAAATTCACAGTAAGTTGCATTGCGATTAAATTGCCGCCAAAAGTTAAAGCCACATCCGAAGCCATTTACTTGAACATTCAACAAAAATTCAATGAATTTCGTTAAAACTTGGCGTTCTGAAAGCTGCTTTAAGTGCTCCTTAAACTTCGGAAACTTTTGTTAATATTTTAACCAAATTGTTGCTAATTATAATATGAATGCAACTCAAAAATTGCCAAAAGTTAAAGCATATTAATAAATCAAAGGATTTGAAAATTATTTTTATTAAGTTATTGCTTTGAAGGTTAAAACATTTTTGCAGTTATATTTCAAATGTATCCAAGTTAATATTTAATTAAAAAAGTTTGCTCTAATTCAGTGCTAACTATTTTTGGCAACTAATTAAACAGAACCTTTTGAAATTTCACGAGAGCATCAAATTGGAATTCCTAAGGCCAAAGCATTTTAACAAGATTAATGATAACGTTGTAGCTCATTTATTTGCGTCAGAAGCAATGGGCTATTTCTGTGGAAGAGTTGTTAACAATATAAGTTAATTCTATTTTAAACCGAAGGTCCGTTTTGCAATTTTTCTTTCATGTTCAATTACTATTTGCTGTAAATGGAAATGACAATGGAAATTGAAATGGAAAATACCTCATAACAAAATGTGAATGCAAATTGTTGTAGTTAATACTGCTTATTGCTGGCATTGCCTGCATCCTGGCCGCGCCCGTTGCCGAGGAGCAACAGCAGCAGGAGGTTGAGCCATCGGTCAAGGCCAAGCGTGGGCTATCACTTGGCCTGGGCTATCACGCGCCATTGATAACCCACTCGCATTACGTGGCCGCACCAACAGTTGTTCACCATGCACCAATAATTTCGCATGCACCGCTCATTGCACACGCCCCCCTCATTGCGCATCATCCGGTGTCCTACCACCTGCCGACATATCACTCAATTCATCACTTCTAAGCGGCAGCAGCAACAGCAGCAGCATCAGCAGCAGCATCAGCAGCAGCAACAGCAACAGATGCCGCATGGATCAAGTGAAGCAGCTAAACAGAAGTCAACAACAGTCAGCGCGTGCACATGGAGAGGCAGCAACAAACAACTTTTCCACTACAACGACCTCGACTTTTCCATTATCAGAAAGTTTCCCCAATTCCGTTTCAGCTGCACGATAACTTTATCTCTTGCTTTTTTGTGAATAAAAATTGTACAACATGTTCTCCTACTGCATTTAAACAGACGCTAACTTTAACTGCAACTTGTGCCGTCAAGTGGCAGACAACTAAAACGTTGCATGCCACAGGGCACAACTACAGTACAGTACGGTTCAGTACAGTTTTGTTTGTTCCGTTTCCCTTGCGGTTGCCACAAATTTGCCCACTGTGGCAGCAACTTGAAGCACATAATACCAGCTGTTAAGCGCTTAGTGGCCTTTGGCAGTGCACTAAATGCGGGAGGGGGAGACGCACATTAAGTTAACATTGCTGATTACGCACATTATGTGAGCAACTTATTGTTATTATAATGTTGCCATACAGTTGATAACGGCATTTATGCGGATTTGGTTGCAGTTTTTATGTATTTGATTTTGTGCAGCATCAAATCAAAGTTAAATGGCATCCTTTTATGCAACTGCATTGATTGCTATCGCTCTCTCTTTCGCTCTCTAGCTGACGTCCTCCCTCGCTCTTTCTAGGCCACTTACCGAATGAAATTGAAGCATAAAGTCTGCGCTTTATTTCTAATAATACACATTTTTGCAGCTTTTCGTTTGTAAATATGAACTTGCAACAGCTTCTATTTGAAGTCGCTCCTTTGATATGTTGTGGCCAATTGTCACATGCCACTAAAATGCCAACTCAATGTCACAGAAAATGTGCGTGAATACACTCGCAGCACACACACAAAAATACACACAGCACAGCACACACACATGAAAGAGGCATGGCAAACAAACGAACAGCAAGCAGACAGACAAACAGACAGACGACACGGCAAATCCTTGCTTCTGGCAATAACATGATTAAATTCCTGAAAAAAGCTTTAGCACCACCACCACCACCACAACCACATTAACCACAGTTTGAATTCGTAAATACATCCGAATCCGAAAGCATCTGCGACAAGAGCACTTTCAATTGTACAAGATTGCACAAATGTATTTTGTTTTAAGCTTATATTAATAGTACAGAAGCTGTAAACACATTTGAAGCGGTCGCGTTTTGATGGAATTAACTTAGTCTGAGAAGCTGTCGCTCCAATAGGTTGTGGTCAGCGGTGCCACCGATTTGAACAGATCCCGTCCCTGGCTGGGATATTCATTCGTCTGACGTCTGACCTTCTGCTCCGAGTGCCGGACACAACTAGTGCTCTGATGGCGTTGCAAACGCTGCTGTGTCAGGAACGTACGCTGGCAGCGCTTGCATTCATAGATAACGCCATGCTCATCATGGCGCACGGCCATGTGCCGCTTTAGCTCGGCACGCAGCCTGAACACCTGGGCACATAGCTCACAGCGGAACTGTGCACGCTCCGCCTCATGGCGCTCCATGTGCGTCTTGTAGGCGCCACGAACCTTGAACTTTTTATTGCATATCTGACAGAGGTATTCGTAGCGAGACTCGTGAGTCTTGCGATGCATGACATAGGATTGTTTGCGTGGAAAGCTCAGATCGCACTGGTCGCACTCAAAGGGTCCCTGTGCAGCGGCTGCGGGCGGTGTCTGAAGACTCTTCTTTCTCTGGGAGTATTCGTCCTCGGAGCCCGCTGATCGTTTCAGGTTCTTCTTGCGGCCTCGTCGTCTGCCTGGCTTACGTTTCTCACTTATGTCCGAGTCAGCGGAGTCGCTATCTGGACTTGTAGAGCCGGCAACATCGGATACCTTAAACTCCACATCATCGTTGAGCTCCTCCTCATCCTCCTCGCTGGCTGAATCGGAGACCGGCGCGTCGATGACTACATAGCCGCGTGGTCGTCGTACTTTGTTTTTGCTGCGCGATAGTCGCTTGCGTAAATCTCTTTCCGTGGTTTCCAGCTGCTTTCTCAACTTTATGGCAATTGTAAGACTTTCCTGACAGCTGTTGCAAATAAACTGCGGCATAAAGTCCTTGGGTGCTATGGATACATTGGGGCAAAGTAACAGCAACATGTCAGCGGGCGTGGTGGCATCGCTGGTCTTCGTAAATAAACTGGCTAGATTTTCTTTGCTGGTGCAGACACGACACTGATTCTCATCCACTGGCTCCTCCTGCTTTTGGGCTCCAGAGCGGGCGCTCACGTTAGCCTGATCCGACGGCTCTCCGGCTGTTTTAAGCTGTTCGTGTGCATCGTCACCAGTGATGATTTCTCCTTCCTCATCTTCATCCTCATCATCGACCTCCTCTTCTTCCTCCTCCACCTCCTCCTCCTCCTCCTCCCCATCTTCCTCAACTACGTCGGCTGCTTCTGCTGTCGTCTCATTTTCTACTGCCCCTTGTTCCTCAACTGATTCAGCCGCAGGTGCGATTGGTGTTTCTGCAGCCTGCGCATTATTAGCATTACTTTTCAAAGAAGTATCTTCGTCCATTGCGTTTGACTCTCTTTCAACCTCTCCGTCATCGTCAGGCGTCTCATCCTCAAGGTATTCAGCATCACCCATTTCCTCCTCCGTCGCCGCATTCGCATCCGCCTCAGCCACAATCCCCTGTTCGGTATTCGGAGCAGCGTCACCCTGGAAAATGTCAAGTATGTTTACTTGTGTGAGTTATCTAACATTCCCTCGCTTCGAACCTCATTCATATAAACATCATCGCCAACAACTGCTTCTTCTTCGTTCGTCTGTTCCACTGCGTTACTCGCCTCCCACACATTCGTCGAACCGACCGCATCCATCTCCGCCGTTGCTGCTTCCGTCGTCATCGCTGTTGCTGTTGGCGTCCCAGTACCCTCCTCACTAATGTTTTCCACTCCATTTGTCGCAGCCGCAGGCGCTATTTCTTCTTCCATTTTATGTTTTGTTTTGTGATTTTTGGCGCCTCAAGAGTTACGCCGGTCGCAGCAGCTCAAAGTGTAAATTTTATTAGTCTCTTTCTCGCAACACTTAAAACTTTGCACTCTTTAATTATTTTTCGGTTTATTCGTGGCGCACTACTAAAACCATTAACCTGATTTTTAATTACAGTTTTCACACTTTTTTAAGCGAAATGTCCAAACATTTATTCATTTTTACACAATAACGCCATATTGTATGAGTACACACACGCAGTGCACAGCTGTTCTAGTATCGATACTATTGCGCATGTCAAATATCGATAAAAATCGATAATTGCGACCTTAGCCACATATGCGCGCCGACCGAGCTTCATTTGAAACGAAATAAATTGTTAAATACACAATGTATTAAATTAGTGTAATATTTAATGTAATTTTCTACAATTAATTTTCTTAATGTTATTGTATTAAGTACGATCGAGTGCGTGGATACGTGCTTAGCATGTATCTTATGTTATTTTATGCTTTTGTGTAATAACAAAAGACATGTTTTTAGCCTTCGATAACGAAAGCCCACAATTAAAATGTATTGCACGATTTAATAAAAGCACTCAGCATGACTTGTCGTCTTTCAATATGGAAAATCTCCATTAATTGTCTGAAAAAGTTTTAACTAAAATCCAAATCTCCCAGCAATGCTATTGCGAATTTATAATAAGAGAACAAAAATCTGGCGTCAATAAAGTGGCCCATTCATCGTAAAGCGCACAAACCAAAAATAAATATCCTGCACTACCCTCTTGACGCGACCGAGGTATTCATTTCAATTATGTGGAATCAACAGCCAAAGTGCTGGCAAGAAAAATGTTGGTACTGTGATGTGGAACAATGTTAAAGTTGCCACATCAACATTCAGGACCCATTCAGAGGCAATTTGTGTTAACAGGTCCCCGTCACTCTTTTCAGAATATAGTATTTGTATTCATGTTTCTCTCTACAGTGTTTCTTATTCTTCTTCTTCATGGTTTTCATTCTTTTTTGTGATTTACGTCAACAATTATATAGGAAAAACGTGCATAGCGCCTACTTGACATCAGCGTCCCCAACATTCAGGAGGGAATGGGCACCATATCTACAAATTCAAATGGGGAGGAAGGACAACCGCACTTATGACGATAGCTGGCGACGATTTGGAAAGGCCGTGCAAGAAATAAGATAAATATAGCGTTACATTTGCTGTGGCACTGATAAAAAAGCGCGAACATGTCAACTGACAGGCGCATTTCCCGATTCCCCGATTCCCCTAACGCTGGCAGGCTTTAGCGTCAGAACATGATTAATTATGCATGAGTTAGACGCTCCAGCGAAGCAGTAGGGTAACTAACTACCCAACCATCTATCTTTGTATGTATCTATTTCACTAACCATCCATAAGACAAACATCAGCATATGTTTCCAGTCGAAGGCTTACAAGCCAGTTGCTTTTGCAAAACAGTTACGAACTGCACCTGTCCCCGCCACGTTTAAAATGTGCACAACAAGGACGCACTACAAGCATAATGGCTTCCACATGCCCAAGCACCTAGCACATAAATTATTGTTTAAGCTACTGACTTCAAATGGCTTAAATGGAAACTATTCCAACATATTGATGAGACTGCAAGGTGATATTCCTGTGTCTTTGTGCAACATTTGTATACATAATTATTTATTCGGAAGCAGAATAGATTTGATATTAAGTTTCTGATTTACTATGTTTATTGAGAAACATCAATTTCGCGTGAATATCTTTACACACAATTTCAATTTACTCTCTATTCGCACATTCGGTCACAATCCGGTCCAATTAAAACAAGCTTAGCATTTCCATGGTACTAGAGGATTTGAAAACAGTTGGGTAACTACAAACGAGATCTAGGGGATTCATTTACGTTTTACTTAAAGCCAGATTTATGTAGATTACTGCAACGTAAATGCCTAAAATACACACAAGTGCACTTGATTTTATTTACGGGCCAAGTAAGCTGGGGAAATATAGTTGAATAGGCATTGCTTTCAAATTACAGAGATATTTATATATATCTTTTTACAATGTATTAGTCAGTATCTTGTAAATGCAAAAATACAATTTAATAATTATTACTGTTGTAAAATGCATTTACATATTTACGTTCACAATAATATTTGCCAGAATTGTAGCAGATTGGGGAATTCTGCCTGTTTTTATGTCAAATCAACAACGCATTACGCATTCCAAATAGGTACGAGACCCATAAGCAACATTAATGCTTTTAAATTATCCATGTACTTAGTCTTGATAAAAATAAATACAAAACCGAGAACCAGAACGAAAACGAAAACGAAAATAAAAACAAAAGAATATTCACATTTCACTGAATGGCTTTCGTTGAGGCCGTAACGCAATATCTCGATCAATTGTATGTAAATGTCTGAGGCTGATGCTGAAACTGACACGTCTCTTATGCTTTTTTTGTATATTATATAAGGTTAAATACTTTACGCCAAGTCGAAATACGTGTGCATACGCAATATCCAAGGCAATGTGTCAGAATGTTTTGTAAACAAAAGTTAGTGATTGGCGAATGAAAACATTTTGCAAAACCCAAGTGTTTTACCTGGAAACGACAAAGTTTATCATTGCTACTGTGTAGGCGTTGTCGATGGCAACGAGATAATATATTAAATTAGGGATTTTTAACGTAAGAAGCCTAACAAAGTTATCTTATATATACTCATCTAAATCTGAATATTGTTACATCCATTTAAACTCTTGTTTGAGTCCCAAGCAAATCTTTAAGGCCACCTAATGCTATGTTGTTTACAAGCAGTTGCTAATGCAATATTTAATATGCGTTCGTTAGTTCACTGGGCTATCATCAGAGCCCATTTGACAGCCACCCGTTGACGGGAACGGCTTCATTTATTTATTGTTCTTAATACATACCCATTTCATTCACTCGAGTGCGTAGCAGACACAACAAATTGCTATTCACACAGACAGTTCACTGAAATGCACAGCAAAACAAGTAGGCGTACTTCAGACTCAAAGCCCTTGACTGAGTGAATACCCTGTACACTGTAATACAACACGCAATCGCATTCATAAGTAAAGCACTTGAGAACTTAATGCAACTCCAAAGTTCTAATTACGTTCCTGACTCGAATACCCCTTAGCCATGTTTATGGCTAGAGGGTAGATGCAAACAAAATTAATCACAGTGTCATGAAATATTAATGTGCAATTGAATGATAATACTTTCAGTGCATATCCCCCGCCTAAAAGAAATGCTAAATTAATTACGTACGTTCATTTGTGCGACGAATTATCATTAATCCTATAATTTTCTCTATGTATATTGTATGGTTTGTATGTAATTAAGTTGTGCAGAGGAATCAGCATGCAAATGTCACACATTTACAAACAGTTAACAACATACGCAACATTAGCTGTTTGGACAATGTATAATGCTAATTAATGCACCATCAATCATGTGAAGAGCTGTCGCGATTCGCACTGTCTTGAATTTGTGTAAATACGCTTAGATTTATTTGCATTTTCAAAAATTACTTGACTTCACGCATAATCCTTTAAGCGGTTGCTTTCACATTGCGTATACGACGCGTTGTCCTTGCGCATTTTATATTATACATATACAGCAACAACCACAGCAACATACACATCAAGCAGTATTTTATAAGCGTATAATTTGAAAATGCCCTGGGGTAATATGTTTATGCGTTGTTGTCGCTATTGTGGCTCCCATCCATGGCTCCATTGTTGTTGTTACTGTTGCTCTTGTTACTGTCGCTGTTGCTATTCAGCGTTATTCAGTGTATACTTGTGTTTTTTATAACACTCCAAGCGGAAATATGCTGTGCGTTGACTAACTTTGCACCCAGCGCAAATTATCAGTATACTGCGAGGGTCATTCAAAGTATCACAGAATGAATATATGTCGGAGAGAGTTTAACCATTTGAATTGCGCGCCCAACTTTTTGGGGCGAATCGATTAGTGATGTAAAAGTCGAGATCCTTTTGGTATTGTACTGCACTAAAAGAGTGGGACGGCAGCATGAGTTGCCGTCAGTGTGGCTCAGTGTTAGGTTGAGTGAATGAGACAATAATAAGAATTTGTATAACAGTTGCTGAATAGAGAAACCGACGAGTCACGCATGCTTAATTGTGAAGTTGTCGGACTCAACAGTTACGCTAAGACTTGTTCCGCTACTTTTAGTGCAGCAAGTCAGGAAATGTCAGCCACCCCAGGTTGAAAATAATGAGAGTTACTCCACTCTATTTACATTTAAAATATTTATAATACAAACAGTTCCTCACTCTTAATTCAAGTGTAAATTTTTGCTAATTTGCAATGTTATTTTTCTGAAACATCTTATCAACCCTCGCATTATTAAACATAGCAATATACAATGAAGTACAGCACAACTGCGCTGCTGTTTATTATTAATATTGACTGTGAAGTATGCCCTCTGTGTTTTGGGAGGTACAGTTTATATAACTGCCGGCTAATGAACATTGCGATAAGCAGCTTTATTTCGCTCCATGTGTGTGTCTCATTAGCCCCCACATTTGATTAGCAATTGGCCCTTATGCACATACATATGTATATGTATATAGCAACTCGTTTCCCATGCGACGAGCAACAAGTACTATAAGTTGAGAAAAGCATTTAGAGGATAAATGCATATCCTTGGCTGTCTACCCAACTCAACTTTGCGACGTTGTCTGTAACGCATTTGTCTCAATCATTAGAATATTGACAATTTCGTTAAATCGTCACGTGTCTGCATTAGCATTACGCGCATTATATGGAGCCCAACAACTGAAACGGGCCGATAAAAGCCGGAGGAGGCGAACATGCTCCACAAGCAAATTCCAATCAAACTTATGCTTATGCTTTTACACGTATTGCTTGCTCGTGATTTAAAGCGAAACCCAAATACAACATTTACACACTTGCCCAACACCCACACACTGCCACACACACACACCAACTTAAGGACAAAGTTGGAAGCTTGTCATGTTACAGCTGTTGCCGGCATCGCCAAGTTTCAAAGATCTTTAAGGGGCCTAAACGCAATGGATTTTCACATTTTAAAATGATACCCAAGCAACACATAATCTATGGGGTATATATAGCGCTGCTGGTGATATACATATGTGAATGTATAGAAAGTACAGAAAATAAGAAACATTGACAACATTGAACAACGTATTTCTTAATTTAAGTATTACAACAATAAACACCTCAGGTACGGGTACTTAGAAGTCAGTCAGTCTGTGGTTTACAACAAATTTGCCCTTTTTGCGTGTCTCTACTCCACATTGATTTGAAGCAAACAATCTTAAGAATTAATTTATAATTTATGAATAGAAAATACGCAGCAAATGAATTTTAGAAGATTTTACTTTCTTTCGAGCGACAAATGTGAGGCGAACCGGTTTGTTTATAAATCACAATTCAACAACAAAGGCGACAAAATTGCCATATCAAACGACTTTGATCTCGCATGCGGCGCCGGATATCAAAACCAATAGCAAAAAAGTAACAAAAAAAATCTTAAAAATATGATGGGAGGGAAAAGCCCAAGTCACAAATATTCAAAACAAAAAGACAACAAAACAAAACAAAATAAAACAAAATGAAGCAAAACAAAACAAGAAGTGGAGAGCAAAGCGCAGCGTACAATGAACCGTAAAAGGGAACAGACTCACACACACACTCAGACACACACACACACACGCTTATGCAAATGTACGGCATTCTTTTGCGATAACATAATTGCAAATGCATATAAATTTAAATGTTAAAAAATTAATAGAACAAAATCAAGCAGCAAAAAAAAGAAATATTAAAATATTTATTAATTTAATCGTCGCGATATTTGTTTACTTTCTATGCTGATGGAATTCCCGTAGAGAACATTAACCGTTTGTTCTTTTGCGAAACTCGTTTCCAGCTTTATATGTATATTATTTGTATTTTATTTTATTTTATTCTGCGCTGAAGAGGGGCGGGAAGCGGGAGTTAGTAGCTATTACGTTGAGGATTATATATCGAAGCATTTCGGGGTCGCTGCATAGAAATGAATTCGAGCGACAAACAAAACCAGAAATCAATTTCAAAAAACAGCTGTGACTAGCGGTTTTTTGGTTTTTGGTTTTCGGTTTTCGGTGCTCAATATTCGTTACTCGGTTTTCGTTTGTCTGTCCTCGGCTTCTCGACTTCTCGACTTTCATTCATTCCAGAGAATCGCGCAGCATCTTTCTCCCAGCCCCAGTGGTATAAATAGCGGCAGCTGCCACTAGACTAATTAGACTTAGCCCAAACTTCAGCAGCACCACAAATACAACCACTAGTAAACAAAACTTAAATAAAATAAAATACAAACACAACAAACATGTCGAAATTCATTGTGTTCGCCTTGGTAATTGCCACCATTTGCCTGATCCTGGTCAACGCGGCGCCGGCACCTGATGCACAAATTCTAGACGCACAGACGGCCATCAACAAGATAATTGGTAAGTAAAGCCTTAGTTGAAGTCTAAACACACTTGGCCAATACTAATATGACTCTCAATGCAGCTGCCTATAATCGTATACCAGGACGCTCGATTGTCCATCCCTGGGAGGTGGCCACTCTCATCGATCCGAACACATTTGTGGCTCATTACTGAAAAGAATGACTGCGATTGCAATTTGTTAGCCCAAATCCTGTTGACCAACCATATGTTCTGTTTTATGCCTAGTTTGTAAACATTGAAAAAATAAAAATTATAAAAATGCAAAGTTTATTATTTATTTAATACAAATTACAAATTACAAAATGCAATTGCAATTGAGTGTGCCGACAAATCTCCGTATTTTATTCGGAATTTCACACTGGTTTCAATTAGCGTCAATTTAGATTAAGCACTCTGAAACATATATATTCAAATATATTAATGCAGCAAACCAAAAAAAAACACTATTAAATCGCTGTATATTAAATTATGCGCTTTATAATTGCCCAATTACGCAATAATCAATTGGTTAATAAGGATTTGAGTTGATTTTATTTTTTGTGGTTATTCCCATACACAACTTGTTTGCAGGAGAAATGCTAAAACAAGTTAATGTATGTTTATACATATTCTAATTGTGGGAATAACCCGCATACATTAAACCCAAATTTATTTCGATTATGAATTCATAAATTCAACATTCGTCGGCCCTTTTGATAAGTCTCCAATCAAGTAAAGAACTTGAGTATCTTTCTATCTTGTGCTCCGCTTTACAGTTTCGATATCAAAGGTACAGTTAGCATTACCAACTAGTTGCCAAGCAATTCTTAGCAACTAAACTAATATGAAATATTCACAGAAATAGTTTTTTGTCATATTTGTCATTGTCATGTCAACGCAATTGTGTAGTTTTTTTTTTTTTTTTGGTTTTTGAAACTGGACCACTTTCTTTAAATGTGAGCAGAGACTTGTAATAAGCTTACAGCTTGGGAAAAAAATGTAATAGGAAAATTCCGGATGAAAAGTTTTTTACATTTAAATGTTTTAAATGTAAGCAAAATGAATATTGTTTCACTGAATGAAACTCCCAGGCAGTTAAGACATAAGCCATTTTTTTCTCCTTAATTGAATTGTTCTACAAGCAAATGTAATTGGTGAAAGTTAAATCTCCAGTTTTCTAGATTAAAAATTTGTTGCAAAGCTCTGCATTTATTTAATAATAAACTTAGATACCTTTACACGTATTTACACACACATACAGGCACATTGAAGCGTCATTGTTACCTGGTTTTACCTTTGTGGAATTGCTGCTTCAATTACTTTCGAGTTTATTATATGATTCTAATGAAATTTGTGGGACACTTCGAGTACACTATTGTCATTCCATTTGCAAGGCAGTTGGCAACTAAAATTGCACATAATTGAATTGAAATTATATAGGAAACTATATTACTTATCCTTCTTAGAGACACAGTCTTTTATAAAGGGACAGCAGAATGGTTCTGTCCATCTTGTATTCACTCAGCTGTTAATAATGATCAAGAATATATATAAGCTTTATATGCTGACAGCTGCAACCTTTTGTCTGTTTTCTACATTTGAACAGAGCTAAAATACCCTATTTTAAACATTTTATGGGGCATATAAAAGCAAAAATTCTTAGATTTCAAGATTTGTGCCAATTTGCCAACTGAAACGTGGCAGTAACTTTTAGTTGGCTATGAAAACAAAATAATCCACCTAAAGTACTTGTGCAATATGCCCAATCCACACACGCACACGCACACACACACACACACACACATATGCAGAGCACATTCTTACCAAAATTTGTTAGCTAAGTCCACAAAATATGCAGTTTGGCTTGCGCTTGTCTTAATGCAAACTTTTTAAGAAGATGCCCAAGTTTTCTTCTTAGCTTTTTGGGGTAGATCAACGCTTTAGATTCTACTAGAGCAATGACACATTTGATCCAGTTGAAAAGTTCCACAACATTTCAGTTTTCGCAATTTGCGTAACAAGTGTTTGCTCAGCTCTTGGCGCAAAAAAACTAACTAACTGCAGTTAAGGTTGACCTTCAGCAGAGCTGAACTGTGGGTAAAAGCAGATGGCGAATGCACTCATAACATGCTGATTGCTTACTATCTCTCTTGACATTGAGGCTCCCCCTCCCCCTTTTCGCACCCTTTGCCCGTTGTTCTCCTGTTGTAAAGCCCATGCCGCGCTGATATTTATGGTCTGGAGCAGTAATAAGATTTCGATAAAAAGAGTTGCAGTTATTGAAATTATTATTGACAGGCAAGTAACATGAATTGCATGGGCCACGTGTGCTTATCGTCAATAGACTTATTGGCTTATAGCTGCGATGCTTTATGGCCCTTTCAGGTGCACAGAGGACAAACAGCAATAGCAACAACAGCAGCAACAGCATCTAACAATATGCAAAACTATTCTTACATTGCTAAACAATAGCTATAGAATTCTCTGAGCGTCGAGTCTGTTGTACTTGCATTTGAAAAGACTTCACCTTTGAATTGCAAACCGGACTCAACTATTACAATAAGTATTCCAGATTGTTGAGTAGAGTAAATGCTGAATATAATATAACATAATAATATCAATAATTAGTAAATGTCTTCTACATATTTCATATCTGAAGTCTGTATAAAGCTACTTAACATTGATTGGTTTGTTTACAACCAACACACGTAGGAAGTGTAATTAATTAGCCTGTGGCCCTAAGCTACTACTTAGCCATTTTATGTCTATAACAATAGTTTTTATTTACAACTTTTTTATAGGTCTCCCACATGTTGTCGTTTCTTTGTTTGAGGCGTGAATCGCTAAGAAATTCCCAAAATTCCCAACGGAATTCCAGAAAACATGAAACGAGACTCGTATGAGTTGTGCTGTTGCGAGTGCTCGACTGGCAAATACCCTGTAACTAGATAAATTAAATCAAAGTCATGCACAGAAACAAAATCTGATTGCTGATCCGAATATAATAATATATTAAGTATATTTCTATATACCAATTTAATATTATATATTTTCAACTCAATTATAGTCATTTATTGTGTACAGGGTATAAACAGCCACAATAAACACCTTTAGCAGAAGCACTCACAGCTCTCGCATGCGCCCGACGTATAAATTTGTTAACAGCTTGAAGCAACAACAACAACAGAAATAGCAGAAAAATGAAATAAAAATAAAAATAATAATGGACATTTGCATTGCAAATATCGTATCGCTCCATTATAAATAGACTGACTTACCTGTAGCTCGTTATCTCTTTTCACTATCCGAACGACGGCTTTAATTATGCAAATTGTTGGCGCCAGCAAAAGAGTGCTGAAAGAAAACCAAATAAAGATACAGATACAGATGCAGATAGAGATAAAGATAAAACAATAACAAGCACAACTGTTGAATCGCACATGAGAAATACGCTGTCTGTTATGCATTTATCAATTTGTCAAACAATAAAACATTCAAATATATTGCGAGTATAAATTAACGCTGAGTCTCGTCTAATTACAATTTCAAGTTCAATTGCCTTTTTTTGCCCCATTAATTTTATTGATTTATTCATTAAGCAAGTGAAGAGAATCCTCTATTTAACGAATTAAATATTCTAAAGCTAGACTGCGAGTTTACTTTAATATGCTACAGACAGATTAAGGAACTACTTGTTACAAAGTTAACTTAACACTTCACTTGATATTGAATTTAATTCTTTGCAATTTTAATAATTGCTATTAACATAAACTCCTCCTCCACTTGCATTACAAATTTGATAATTTACATTAATTTGTATGCGCTTAAATAACTTTGTGAATGAAACAAAGCAGAGTTGAAAATACTTTGACTTTTTGACCTAAGCGCACAGTTGTTGCACTTAATATAAATTCCTTTCATTTTGCAGCGAGTCAACAAGTCGAAGAGTGGCATCTGCTACTCACAAATCAGCTCAATGAACCTTCGAGCGCAGAAACAAAGAAAATCGCTGACTTAAACTACCTCAAAAAGTATGCTACAATGTTGCTAGAGTAAAACTCAATCAAGAAGATGGAAAAAAAAACGTTGCAACTACTGAGAGATTTGCGAGTTCGTCTTCACTTGATACAAAGCATTTGAGATTTCGTCGACTTAGACGCGGTCGTAAGATGCATTAACTTTGCTAATGGAAAAGTTGGCACACACGTTAACCGAAACAACGAAACTCTGGGCTCTTGGCTTTGTGTCTATGCGTTAGCAACGGGATGGTCAGGTTGTCATACAGGATGTGTGTGCATGTGCGTGTGTGTGTGTGTGTGTGTGCGTGCACGCTACATTGAATTTTATATCATTTAAGCTGTCTTGAATCACAAACAGCTTCAGCTCAGCAAAGGGCAGCCTCAGCATCGGGACGAACATTTTATGTATATTCTGAAAGAGTTTTTTTCCGGCATTTGCGTCGTAAGGCCTACAAATTGATGCCTCTCTGGTCGCGCAAATCAAATGGATGAGCGTCATAATGGCAGGGGTTGGTTTGCTGACCTTTGCTTTACTTCAATCCATAAGTGAACGAACTGCGAATTTGCGAAACTGTCAAACTGCCAAAATGCCAAATTGATGCGCCATCATTGACAGCGTCAGCACAATGCCAATGTCAGACACATCCAGCTTTATGATATAGCAGGCTCCTCATATAAAAGATGTCTATCATAAAAAGCATAACAATTATACGCAGTTCAAGGCGTTTATACTTATCACAAAAACGCCGTCTCGATTTAAGTAGCTCTTCGCTGAGATACTCGTAATGCTTTTGTTAGTTGGTTCTTAGCCAGGATATGTTGTCATGGCCATGGCATCATAATCAAGTTCATTTTTAACAGTGTTTAAGCTGTCGCATTATATTAACATAATCAACATATCATGTCATCCAACATCGTGATAATGGTGAATCTAAAGCAGCTGCATGCGCTTGCGACTCAAGGTGAAGGATCAGCTTGAAGATTTCATTCAATAATAAATACAAAAAAAATATGCTGACATATGTGGATATATTTATGCGCATTCCAGCGGTAATAATCGGATTTAAAAATCGAACTCCTCTGCAAACTTGTAAATGCTGCATGATGAATTGATTTATCCATCCATCATGTTCGCAAGAATGTGTCTGCAGAACGTATTGCTCGTCTCATTTCAATCACACGTGGTCGGCTCAACTGCACAATTAATAACATCTATCGTCATCTCCGTCTCTCTTCTACAGTCAGCGCCTTACGAGCAAACTGAATAAGTAGTCTTTCTCTGTCTAATTCTCTGCTGCTTTGCTGTACACTTGTTTTGGAAAGTTCTAGAGATCGCATGGCGCCATCTGTTGGTTGTAAAGTTGCCACAGCGACGCACCTTTGCTACTTATTGAGCAATTGATTGGATAACAACTTAATACACTGTGTAGCAATTGTTTCGAGCTTTTGAGTGGAGTAGGCAATAAAATGGCTGATGGGAGAGCCGTCAGAATCAAATATACGTATTTATATTTGTCTAACTCTGTGTGCGGTGAACAATATTGAATGTCACACGAAAACAAAAGAAAACCCGCTGATAAAAGCAATATTATTTGTGATTGGTGATTTGTTTTCCAATTCGGATACTCACACCTTAATATGGCATAAAAGGGCTTGTCATGTTTGTACAACGCATTCGAGGAATGCTTGGACACACAAGTCGCCCCCGGAAAATGCTTGTAATATCAATATTTATATTTCTATGTGAACAAGTGGAAGTTCGGGTGTGCGGTAGTCGAGTTGTGTCACAGCCTTTTGCACTGGCCACAAAAAAAAAGGTGCGACATGCTGGCTGCTTGCTTTGACAAATGAAACTAGACAAACGGAGAGTGAGCGAGAGTGACAGAGACAGAGAGGCAGAGACAGAATTGAGACTATGCTATATAACCCACATAAATCACAGGAAGTCCGTCGACTTTGTCCTGGCGTCACACTGGCGAACCCCTCGACGCGAATCATTAAACTTGGCCCGCAATGCACATGTCATCATTTTTTTTCTGTGTCCAGTGCTCCACATCTGATGTGACCAGTTCTAAACACATTCATCAAACAATGCACGCACACAAACCCCTTGCTTGCCTGTAATCTGTTGCCTGTTGTCCTGTTGGTCCTGCCCAATATAATCCGCTTGTGTTTATGCACTTAATGAGGCCCATCCAATCCGCTTGTTTGCCCTAAACATAGTTGACTTATGTTGTGCTATTAGTGTTGGTAATTGGCGTTCTCATTGCCATAAACAAAGATCAATTATCAAAATTTTGGCAAAAAACTTTCAATATATATTGAATATTCAGCAGTTACAAGTCTACTTTATTGAAAGAATGTATATTTAATTAATGTTAATGTACATTTTGAATAATGTAAATATTAATTAAAATGTTAATGACATTTAGCAATTAACTGCTCAGCCCATTGCCTGCCAAAACTGGAACAATACACAGCTCTCTCCATTCATCATTTCCAATCAGACAGGAATAAGGCCGATTGATTGGTTGTGAAATGTGAAATAATTTGCAATTCATACTATAAACAAGGCACATTGCATTCGTTGTTGTTTGTGAACTTTGTTTGTGAAATTTGCTCAACAATAGCTGGATCTAAATTCCATTATAGGACACCTCCCCGAATAGTAATTGATTGAGCAATATCTTCAAGTTGATGGCTAAAAGGAGCAGGCAAAACCCCACACAATGAACTTAATTATGTCGTGTCATCAATTCGCAAACGCAATATAATAAATGAATAATAATAACAATAATAATAATAATATTAATAATGAAGTAAGCAGGCGGCATTGAGGTGGTCTATGTAAAGAGTTTAGAATATCCAGACAATGGCAACTGAAGCAACTGAAGCAGCTGAAGCAAATGCTCAATGCTGCTAATTCGTTTATTGTGTATTGTGTCGTGGCAAATGCCAATTCATTTATCGTTCATTTATTACGTTTTAATATATGCAAATTAAAGGTTGTTCATCCATTCGCAATTATTTGACACATCCTGCGCAGTTAACCTCGAGTGCGACACAATTCATATTTCTTTTTTTATTGACGCTGCTGTCAATGTAAACTCTTTAACACAGTGTACAGCTTACTTTCTGTTACAAAAAGTGAGTATTCCTTTAGATGCCTAACTAAATATATAGTATATAGTAACTTATACTGAGTAACTTCTTGTTGTGCAGTATGTTAGCTGCTCGGTATAATTATACTAACTGACAGCTCTATTACTCAGCTCAGTTAATGCATTGGCAAGTACTGTCATTGTGTTAAGCACATTTTACACTCCACTGATTATGTTCAATTAGTCGAGCAATTTGAATTTCAACACTTAAATGCGAATTAACAACGACCAACTGCAGTCCAAACTCAATTAAACTAAAGTATATTGTAATGCCAGCATACCAACTATATCTTCAATTAATTAATTCATTCATTCATTCCTCTTGTTCTTGTTATTGTTCTGGTTGCACTCATTCCTGAGTGCACAATCTGCTTACTTGACGTTCATTGACTTGAGGCTGTGTGCAAAATGGTTGAAACATGAGCTTGGTCATGTATTTGTCTGCCAACTTTTCATTTTACGCTCTTCAAATCGTAGGCAACTTTATCTTCGTGTTCATTGACCTCAAACTACATTGAAGTTAGATGTGAAAAGAAGACAACTTAAGTCGACAATTAATAACATGGCTTAGTAAATTATTTTGGTAATAATGAAACCTTGAACTTTCACAATATTTGTTTAGCAAACACTTAGCTCAGCAAACTTGAAATTCCTTTGCAGTGCGCATTATAATTGACATGATGAAATTCACATAACTTTATGTTAACACAGAAATTGCAATGGAATTTTTTAGCAATATTTGCAACTATTCCATTTATGAGAAAATTAAACAACAGAATAGTTGCGAATCAGTGTGCAATTCAATTTACTGAAAAAAGCTTTTGGATTATCCTTGCAGGAGAGACTACAAATGGGGTATGTGAGTTTTGTATTCTCATTAGTGTAGCAACAACCCCATTATTGTCTTCCTTTTTGTGTTATCTTGATTGAGGGTCATAACAATTAGGCAGCAATTTGAGAGCAGCTGCTGCAAAGTCAATCTTATCTCTACTAAATGCATCAGTTCAGCTCAGCTCAGCTCAGCTCAGCAAAGCAGACAAGGCATTGTTGTTAATATTATGGTATTGCAAGCATTCTCCTTGCTTATCGTTTCGGACATTTAGTAAGTTGTTGTAAGAATCAGTGCAGAGACTTACTGAGAACTTCAGCCATAACCGACGTCTCATAATCTATCTTGTTCAGTGAAAATTATGCAAATGATGTGGATTGTGTTGGGCTGTGCTGACGTGACGGGCTGTGAATGGAAAAATGCTGTTTTCAGTTTCAGTTTAATTTTCATTTTCTTTTTCATTTCCATTTTCACTTTTGGGTTTCTCAGAAAGTTGCCAACTTTCGTGCACCTCAACATGAACGGCATCATTATCAGGCTTTGGCATTTTAATTTTGTTTCTTTTCATTATTTTCAAGTGTTCTGTTCCCTTGCATAGATTCTATGCGCTTTTCCAGCTAACAGCTGCTTGAGCAGAGCCCCCCCCCTCCCCATCTCTTTGCTTTTGCTTTCTTTCTTTTTTGTGTGCGTGTGTCTGAGTTTGTTTAGGTGTTGTGATTTAGCTGGGAACACCATTAAGTGTAACCCAACAGAACGAGCATTTCTAAAGCACTTTCTTACCTCGCCGCCGACAACGTGAAGTAAATGAATGCATAATGAATGACTCAATGAGTCAAGTGGACAAGGATTCGCATGCGCTGCACATTAAATTGCAACAAAATCCATTTAAATACTCTGCCAATATTCAACTTCAGCAAGCTTTAAGTACTCACAACATGCGCTTCAAATATTTATACGCATTATCCTAATATACGACTTGGCTCCCATGCTAACCTAATGGGGCACGTAGCACAGTCATCCGTTTTAGCCGTGCGACATCCTGAATAAATATGCAGACCTTTAAATTACTTGGTCTACAGCTCGCTCTCTCCGCGAATGAATTACATTTTATATATATATATATATATATTTTTTTTCTTTTTGTTGTAGTCAAAAACATATTTAAAACTTGTACAAATAAAAAGTTTATTTTCGCTCACTTTTACACACAGAAATGGATGTACACGTGGCTGGCGAGGGTCGTTCAATAAGTATACGTATAATAATTTAGGCAAATATTTGCTTATTCTTTATTATCTGTTTAACATCAGATATTAAATTGAAAGTGGAACTTGCTGTTGTTTTATTAAAAGCAAATACTTTAAATAAATAATTAATAATAATTAATAATATTAATGTAGAAAGAGTCAATTAGCTTTGCGAATACGCAGAAGAAGCATTTAAAGCACAACTAAAGGGTCACTTACTGTCGAGCTGCCAGTGTAGCTGCTTGCGTACACACCTTACCCACTAGTTGAGGACGCCACTGTCAGTTGATATGATGAGATGATTCTGCCTTCAGCAACCGAAGTCTACTTGTTGATCGACCTTCGTATAGATTGTATAAACTATAAATCTTAATGCAAACACACACACTTTGAGCGCACAGTAAGTAGCAGCAACAAATAGATATGTTTACAAATTGAATTTTGAACAAATTCCACTCACATTCTTGAGCTGCATTAAATTGTGCTCGTCGAGTATGAAAGAAGTAATTACTGAGACCATTAAGGAATTGAAACTTTTTATTGATACCTCCCGCTCATTCACATCTACATGTGCTATCAATTAATTTGTATACACACACACACACACACACACACACACACACACACATACATGTGTGTGGGCGTATTATTATTTAACAAATTTAGCGCTGTCACAGTGAGTGTCATAAACACATTTCAATTGCGCTCAATTTTTCGAATTTGAATTTCAACATTTGCTGAATTAACCACAAAATGTTTTGCTATATTTTGAAATAGCATCATCCACTCTAAACCATTTGAACAGATTCATATATTTGCGATCTCTTCATATATATATATATGTATATATATCTTTTGGCAAGCTTCTTAGTTGGCAGTAAAGACTCTCAGTTGCTTGATATGCATTTCAGTTGACTAATGCATGACTTAATGGAACTGAGGGGAAGTGGCATGCGGTATGCGGCATGTGGCATGTGGCATGTGGCATTTGGCTGTTAAATCTGCTGTTACAAACTTTTACAAGAACACGCTTATTTACTTAATTAATAGCCCAATATACAAATTATTAAAGTTATAATGAGTTTGCCCAAAGCAACATGGCAGACGGCAGAAGCCAACAGCGAGTTGTGCACTCAGCATTGAGCTCGTTAACTTGGCCAACAAATTTGCCAAAAGTTCATATTTAGCTCTTGGCTTTTGGCTTTTGGGCTGCATGATTGGATATCTTACGCCAGCTGCAACTTTTATAACGTGATAATAATGTTCAACTGGAGTTTCTTGCGCGCCAAGTGAACGACCAATGGGGGAGCTTACAGATGACATGAAAGCTCAGTTGGTAAGTAATCTGTAACTAAAGCAAATGATAATAGCCTGACAAACAACAGATAAAGAGCTTAAAGTACGCTCTGTTATAAAGCACATTAAAAGCTCAAGCGAGGCAAATGCAGCTTAAGGTAGAATATAAATCTCCTTTTTTAGCTGTTGCTTGAGAGCTTTTAAAGCTGCTAAAAAGGCTAAATGCTACTGAAAGCGTAAAGTAAGTTCTATTAGAAAGAACATTAAAAGCTCTTATGAGACAAAGAGCGTTTGAGACAGAGTCAAAGTCTATTTCATTCGCTGTTGCTAGAGAGCTTTTAAAGCAGCTGAAAGCTCAGTTGCAAATTAAGTACATTAAAGTAAATAATCAAAATTTTATTCAATAAGCTTTAAGAGCTCATGAATGTTTAACGTAAGCACTGCTAGAAAGTACATTAAAAGCTATTGTGACTCTAGAGAGCGTTTAAACTAGAATTTAAGACTCTTTTATTCGCTGCTGTCAGAGCGCTTTTAAAGCTGCTGCAAGGTCAGTTTCAAAAGAGAGCTTTTATAGCTAAAATTAAATTTACAATAGACTATATTAATGTTAATAATAAAGATATTAAGCAATGTAATTGTGCTTTTTAATTAGCTCTCCTTATGGAGTCTATACTTTGCCTTAAACTTGTTCAAGTTTGATTGCATCTAGAAACCTATAACAGGATTCTTAACAGCCACAACACATTAAGGTGACGAAGGTGGCACCCCCCTCCCCTAATTGACATTTCAGCTGCGGAAACAAGCTTTGGCACAATCATTTAGTGAGGGGGAGAGTCATGTCAACCCTCGTCACGAACTGACGATAAGGAGCAGCAGGACTGAAGTGTGAATTGACAGAACTACAGGACGGAAGTGTATAGTATAAAATGTTGATTAATTTATGCACTGCTTTATGGCCAGCACTGTGAAATTAATTGAAATTTATTTGAACGACCTTAAAGGGCACCCTACTCTAAGAGAACAAAGGCGTGTGTGGCAAACAGCATAAGAATCATAATGTGTCAATAGAAATGACATTTTAATAATCTAAACTTTGACATGGCCACATGACAAATATGATACATGCAATTACAGTTATGCACACACGTATTTGCTGATTGTATCTGCAACTCGCAGTGACATGCAGAATAATCCAACCCAAAGAGAGAAAAACTAAACAAACTCTGGCATAATTAAAAGCATGACTCTAGTCAATGCAAATATTTGGCTTTAACTTTGGTTCACACAAAGTGGGAAGCCCCCACTTTACTCGCCCGAAGTGGGCTCTGTACTTGGCTTAATGGCCACTCGCAAAGGTCATAAAAACACACAACCAAATGGCTGGCAGGCAGAAGCAGGTGTAATGCTGGTCAGCAGCTGTAACCACATAAATATTGCTAGACCGGCAGTGACAGCACAAAAATAAAGCAAGAGAAATTGAGAAGAGACAGCTGCATAGATACCCTGTAGTCAAGGCAATCATTTCCTTGTTGTACTTAACAAATAATAATTTCTGTAGAAATTGTTATTATCTATATGTGTTTTCATCTAGACTGATGTCGGTTATAACTGCTAGCTGTTACATACGCCTTCAGCAAGCTATCATGACCGCTGCTGTGCACAGCCAATGGCCAAAGCCGCCAGCTCAGCAAACGGTTGGCGTTTGTTGCTGTTATCGCTGGGTTACGTGTAAGCTGAATGGACAAATGCTCCATGTAGATGTCTTTGATGGCTGTCATAAGCAGTTGGATTCCACAGCTGCTGGCAACAGCTGCTATTCTGTCCATTTCCATCAAGCACACGCTTCGATTTAAACGAGGTCAGTTCAGCAAACAATTTGTATAAAATTCCCCGGCTAAAGCATCTCTCTATTTGCAATGAGAAGCATAGAGAAAAGCCGCAAGAGCGCAACAGGCTCTACACATAATTATGCTGGGACTGTGAGGCGGCCCCCAAAGTAGTAAAAAGCGATAAGCTCTAGGCTGAATTGATAAGAGCCGCAGGCTTATTAGCAAAATGGGTTTACAAGCACTCCACTTGGCATCTGATGCCTTAGCCCGTCTGATAATTGAATTCCGCTGAAAACAGAGTCGCAAATCTAGGCAAAGTCCCCACACAAAGCCAACGAGGCGCAAAATAACAACGCATATTGTGTGTTGTTTGCTTTGGGGAACGTGACAAAGCAACACTTGAATCAATTACACTCAGCCCAAGCATTGCGGTTGATGTATTCATATATTATGCATATTCAAAAGATGCCATTAAAGACGCAGCTGGAACTGAAAAGGGAACTGGAACTGGAACTGAAACTGAAACGGGAATCATTGTATGGCCAAGTGGCGCGAAATTCAATTGTGCTCGTAAATTGCCACGTGGCTTTGCAATCGTTTAGTTAACAGTCTCTCCAAAGTCATTTACGCATATATATTTGCCTTTCTTTTCGCCTGTCACAATTTATCTTCATTGCAATGGCGACAAAGAAGGGCAGAGAGCGGAGCGCGGAGGACGGAGGACGAAGTATTCGTCCTGTTCTTGGTCGCGCCGCAATTAGAGTTAGCCCAAGCGGCGCATGCCACACGCCGCACGTGCCCCATTCAGTTGCATATATCAAATTGATTCGCTGCTGATCCCCAAAGGCGCACAGACCACATTAAACTTCTGATTGCTGGCAAAGGACCAGGGACCAGGGACCAGAGACCAGAGACCAGAGCAGAACAGAAATTCAAGAAATCGGATTGAAACGTGTGGAGAGGGGATAGGGGAGAGGGGTAAGGAGCAAGCAGAGTCTATGTTGCACACATGGTTACACTTCAAAATGCTTTTCATAAACTGTCAGTTTTAATACCACATTGTGCTGGTCCCTTCCCATTTCGCCTTATGCTTTTAGCCATTTTCTTTTGCTTTTCTTCTTAGCCGCTTTAAAAAGGGCCACGAAACACATTTGGCATTGTGAACACGTCTGCATTCATGCGAATCGCCAAGCATATATTCGAACATGAATACATAAAAATAAAAAAAATTTTAGGCCAAGTGTCTGTTGAAATTTGTAACAACTATTTGCAGACATGTGTTGTGTCGCTCGCTTGTGTTAATAGCATTTGCAGAGCAACCCTTCTAAAGATGGTAACATCAACTTGGCCAAATGTAGCTGACAGTTGAAGGACATCAACAACAAGTTGAGGACCTTAACAAGACGTAAGGCTAATTTCGTCAACATCTGTAAAGTTAAACCTCAACTGATGTGGCTAACAAGCTGAACTTCTGAATTCTCCCCCAGCCACACGCGGCGTATGCGTAATTTAAATGGATCTGTTGCTGTCAGTTGGCATTAGACTGACTCGTCTAGCTTTTTCGTCAGCAAATGCATTTAATTTAAAATTGGTTGTCTGACGACCGCTTAATCGATGGCCATTGGCCTTTTGACCATTGACTCGATGACTCAATACCACAGAGCTGCTGACATTGTCAAGCCAAAGCCAATCAAGTGGAAACTCATTACAAACATTCCACCTTGACTGAACATTAATGGCATACACTTTTTATGCTCAAGCACTTGCAGGAATTACAATTATCTTTTCCTACATTTCATTACTGCCTAGTCATTTAATAGTCCAGTTCCCGGTGCCCATTAAAGCGCCTCATGAGAGCAGCGTTTTAATGGAGATGGCAAGTCATAAAGGCGGATGAAGGAAATGAAAAGATCATGATGAATAGAAATGATAGTTTAAACAGATATAATAATGTGTAACTTATGAATATGTTTATGTTAATAAATATATATTAATTCAGAATTAAATGATTGCTCACAAGAGATGGTTATGTATATTAATGTTAATAGACCTTTAAATCTCCACTTCTATTTAGTATTTCAATTTCAACAGATATTTAGAGAAACTCTTTATTATTATATTTATTTAATTTCAAGTTGTGAAATTTGCAATAATTCTAAACAGAAATAATAACATCTAACTTATGAATATGTTTATTAATTAATTTAATAAATGTATAGTAATTAAGATGCTTTTAATTATTAATGTTAATAGACCTTTAAAACTCCACTTCTATTTAGTATTTCTGTTTAAACAAATACTTAGAGAAACTCTTTATTATTATATTTATTTAATTTAAAGTAGTGAAACTTACAATAATAATTAATGAATATGTTTATTAATTAATTTAATAAATGTATATTCATTAAGATTTTCATGTTTGTCCACAAGAGATGTTTATGTTTATTAATGTTAATTTCCACTTCTACTTACTATTTCTTTTTATAGCAAATATTTAGAGAAACTCTTTATTCCAACATTTATTTAATTGAAAATACTGAACTTTCCAATTAGTTTAAACAGAAATAATAACATCTAACTTATGAATATGTTTATTAATTAATTTAATAAATATATAGTAATTTAAATAAATAGTAATTCAAATTGTTAATGTAAAGAAATCTATTAAACTCCACTTCTATTTAGTATTTCTATTTAAAGAGATACTTAGAGAAACTCTGTATTCTAATATGTATTTAATAATTTATGAATATGTTTATCAATTAATTTAATATATGTATATTATTTTAAATGTATAGTAATTAAGATTGTTATTGCAAAGGAATCTATAAATCTCCATTTCAATTTAGCATTTATATTTAAACAGATATTTAGAGAAACTCTTTACTCTAATATTTATTTCATTTAAAGTAGTGAAATTTCCAAGTTTAAACAGAAATAGTTATTAATGTTAATCGATCCTTAAATCTGCACTTCTATTTAGTATTTCTATATCAACAAATATTTAGAGAAACTCTTTATTTCAATATTTATTTAGTTTAAACAGAAATAATAACAACAAACTTATTTATAAGTTTGTGTATTTATTAATGTTAATAAATATATATAATTGTTCACAAGAAGCTATCAAAAACATTCTGTTTGATAATTAAACAAATCTGTTAATGTTTATTTATGTTAAAAATTCTATGAATCTATATGTCTATTTACTATTTCTGAATATAGAAAAGCTCTTTATTCTTATAGTTATCTAATTTAATTTAATGAAATTTCTAAATGTTTTAAACAGAAACAAAACGATAGAGCTTATAAATATATTATATTGTTGTATATATTAATCTTAATTAAAGTGTATTAAGATTATGGATGATTGTTCACAGGAATACTTGCCATACTTTCCATCTGTTATTTCTTTTTTAAAACAAATATTTATATAAATATGCTGACGTATATTTATGTTAATAAATCTATGAATTGCCAACTGTAATTATTTAAATTTTCAAACAAATATTTAGAGAAACTATTTCGACATTTATGTAATTTAAGGTAATGAAATTTTCAATTAGTTAGAACTAAAATAATAACATCAAACTTATAAATACATTGATGTATACATTAATATAATTAAATATATATTAATGAGCCTTCTGATGTCTATTCAAAGAGTTTATTTATTATTACTTCACAAGAGTCTAGCAAATATTAATGTAATTAAAGCAAGTTTTGAGTAATGAAATTTGCGAATCTTTTAAACAGAATTAACAACATCAAACTTGTATATATATTAATGTATATATTAATGTTAATTAATATATTATTTAAGTTTTTAATTATTCTTCACAAGAGTCTGGCAAACTTTCTTTATATTATTTCGCTTTCAACAAATATTTAACTTTAGATATATTTATATAAATATTGTAATGTATTTATATGAATTATTAATAAATGTATTAATCAGCTTTCCTCATCGAGAATTACTTTAGAATTTACCAGCAAACTCTTAATTTATTACACACTTATTTAATTGAAAGCAAACTTAAGAGTTCATATGCAGTTGAAACAAAGTTCTTAAAGTAAGAAATGTGCATTCAAGCTTAACTAAGCTAAACCTACTTAGTTTTCCATTGAAAATCATTCGCTTTGACACGACAGCAATTGCTTAATTAACAAATTGAAGCGTCAAATATAGAGAAGTGAGTGCAAATGTGAAAGAACATGATTTATGGACAACGAAATGAATATTCAACCTGTTCGTTTATTGAGCAAATAAAAAACTAATCAAAATATGCGAAATTTGCTTGAATTTGTCGCATGACAAGTCAATGCAATTAAACTGGTAGATGCAATGTAAATGGAGTGCAGATGGAATATGAAATGAGATATATATATACATATATATATATAGTTTACATTATATATATATATCTATATATAAAGAGAATAACCTTCAGCTTCAGGGGAGCATTGAATGCGCAGTTCAAGGAGCAGACGACTAGACATTTAATACTAATGAATGCAATAAAAAGAGGAAAACGTAAAAGAAGTAAAGAAGAAACAAAATTAAATATACAGTTCAAGTGTAGCCACAAAAGTTGTGGGAGAAAAAAGCGGCAAAAGTCCAGAGAAAATTAACGAAAATAAACAATAAACAATAAACAAAAATTGCACTCTTCGAATGGGCAATGAAAACAATTGTTTTTCTTCCTTTTTCTTTTGTTATTTTATTTTTTATTGGAAATTGTTGGGGCAACTTTAAGTATGTATTTTTTAGGCCAAGGGAATTTACATAAACTCGCGATCAAACAGAAAAGAAACTGTTGCGTGTTTGTTTGTTGCTTATTTATTGGCGAATCTGCGAAACAAAGTGCTGCCACTAAGTGAAACATGGCCAAGAGCGGCCAATGCGTTAACTCATTGCAAACATAAACAGAACTAAGAGGAGCTGGAGGAAGCACACAAGACGTTTCGTTTACCATTTGGCAGTTACAGAGAGAGAGAGAGACAGAGAGGGAGAAGGGGAGAGAAAGAGAAGAGAGAGAGAGGGGAGAGAGCGAGAGAGAGAGAGGAAGATAGGGAGAGCGAGAGAGAGAGAGAAGAGAGAGCGAGAGTTACAGGGCACAGATAAAAGCACAGATACAATTGCAGATACCAAAATTACGAGAGTCGAGCGCACCCGACAGTACAATACCCTGAATACCCTGAAGCACTCTGTAGTAAAAGTATTTTCATAATTTTTGCTGAACTGAAAATATTCCAATTCCCAAAATGATATAGACTAGAATTACAATTCAATTACGAAGCAATTTAAACTGAGCAATCAGTTCAGCTTCATTAAGCTTGTTTGCACGCCAAAGCTGAGTGCTACAACACTCGCACAAATGTGCTGGAGGCAACGCACAAGGCGCAAACTTTCTTTTCTGATTATCTTCCTTATTTATTGACCGATCTTGATAATGCTGAAAGCAGCTCCATGGCATTCGCCAGGCAACTGCTAAGTGAGAAGCAGCTACGTTGAGAAATGTACCCATAATTGCTTTGGAAAGAGTGGGAATTATGCAAACTTGATACGAGCGCTATACGGGAATCTTCCTGTCAAATGTCGTGTCTCCAGCTCTTATAGTTGCTGAGATGGACGCGTTCATGCAGACAGACAGACGGACATTTTGCAAAAACTAATATATGCCTGTTCAGGGTATAAATACAGCTACAGCTACATATAGAGATACAGATAGAGATACAGCTACAGCTACAGACATCTGCTGGCAAGCTCAAAAGGCCGCTGTGCGAATTGTTTATTATTTGTATATTTAAATATGAATTTACGGGCACGTTGAGAGGCATTTGGTTCGCTCGTGCAAGAAATTGAAGATACGCGCTTTTTAATTAAAATTAATAATGCAAATGCTGCCACACGCAGCAGAGACAGGCAGAGAGAAGCAGAGAGAGAGAGAGAGAGAGAGAGAGAGAGCGAGAGTAGACAGCGAGTGAGTATTCGCATATCTTTTCATCTTTATTGAATAATATTGAATTTCACAAGCATTTGAAATTGAGCTAATTCAGTTCAGCAGACACAGCTGCAGGACCTTTTAGCCAAACAGTCAACCAACAGGATCATTCACCTCTTTTTTCCTGCTGATGAAATCTGATAAAATAATTTGTAACAAGTGGAAAATGTAAGCGGAGATTTGCATAATGTCAGTGCAGTTCTATAAATTTCTATAGAAATGCACACAAAAATGCAGAAAATGTTGGCAAATTATGCAAATAGAATACAACAGGCATAAATAACGAAATCAACTAATAATTAACTTTGTCTAGTGCAACAATATAACAATATAACGAAATTGCATTAGTTTTATTTAATGCAAATCATTTCACTTCATATTTAGCAGCTTTAATTAACTAGATGTGTATTTTATGAGCATGTAAAATGTGCTTTCATTAGATTAAGTGCATTCAGCAGCCAGTAATTACAACTATCTGTTGTTGTCTACTTAATAATTAGTGGGAATTTAGCATTATTTTTCGAGTAACAACAACAATTTGCCAATTTGCTATTGTCAGTTATTGCTTTGGCAAGTTTGGTTAGGAACTTGTTCAAGCGGATCAAAATATGAAACCACTTCAAATGCCGAAAACTTTTGTGGGTTTAGCTTTAGGTTTATATAGATATATATATATATATATATATATATATATTTATCTGTGTGTGTTTGTGTTGAGTGAGAGAGAGAGAGAGAGAAGGATGGCACTTGCCACTAAGCTGTTAGGTGCGCTTAGGTTTGCCTGCTGTCCAAACCTGTTGACCCCATCGCTTTATCTCCTCCTCTCTCTTTCTCTCTCTCTCTCTCTCTCTTCCTCTCTCTCTATCACTCTCTCTCACGCTGCCATCCTGTCACTACATGGCAATGTTAAGAGCATTACCAATCAGCAACTTGCCAAAAAATGGGACATGGCTAAGGCAGCTAATTAGCTGACAAGCTGAAGCAATAAATTGGCTGCTTGGTCCACAACAAATGTCCACATAAATCAGGCTTCTAGTGTGCCACACACACGCACACCCATACGCACACACACACGCACCCACACACACACATTGCCGAGTGTTGTGTTATGCAACTAATAAGGTCGCGAGGCATGTAAACAATGTGAATATTTAATAATCAAGATTTCCATGGTAATTTCATCTAATGAACTATCTCGCTCACTCGCCTACGCTCTCCCTCTCTCTCTCCCTCCCTCCCTCTCTCCCTCTCTCTCTCTCTCTCAAGCTGTAGCTGCCGCTTTCTATTTCCATTTTTAATAAAGCGGCACACGCAGTGCCACTATAGTCACTTATTAAAAAAAGTCCTGCTGTGTCCAGCCAACTTCCCCCCTCCCCCCTCCAGCCCTACACCCTCACATATCTTCTGCCTATCTGCGCTTACCTCTGACGAATTCTAAGGACACAAACAAAAGTAATTACACAGCATTCAACTTGCAATTGAAGTCTCAGTTATTTGAGCAATTTTTACGTTCTCCTTCGCTTTGTTCTTGCCACATTCAAAGCACGTGTTGCCTTTGATCTACAGCACAGACAACCTATGTTAACGTGACTTGTTAGCCAACTCACACAACACACACACACATATATTTTCAATTGTAAAACGGAAAACCACAACAGACCATGATAGTTGCCACTTTTAACTGTTCGGACATCCGGTTCCGCCTGTGTGGTCAAGTTGCGGCTTATGGAGTGAGTGTAAAGTGCATAAACAAAAGGCGTTGATTGAATTGTTTAGCCATATTTAGCAACAAATTGAATTTAGAGGTCAAACAAAGAATTTAAATTGATTTTCGCATGCAAAATGTTCAAGTTCTGAGAGTTCACAGATATCAATTCAATTTTAAGAATTTTAGAGGGGAAAATGTTAAAGTTTTAATGAAGTTCTATGAGTTCGAAGATATCAATTCAATTTAAAGCATTAAATTTATGTTTTGCATGGAAAATATGTAACTTCTGATAAAATTATGAGAGTTCAAAGATATCAACTCAATTTTAAGAATTTTACAGGGAAAATGTAAAAGTTTTAATAAAGTTCTGTGAATCCAAAGATATCAATTCAATATAAAGCATTAAATTTATGTTTTGCATGGAAAATTGGAACTTCTGATAAAGTTCTGTGAGCTCAGAGATATCAATCAATTTGAAGAATTTCACAAGGAAAATGTTTAAGTTTTAATAAAGTTCTGTAAAATCTAAGATATCAATACAATTTAACATTAAATTCATATTTTTTGCATGGAAAATGTAACTTCTGATAAGGTTATATTAGTTCAAAGATATTAATACAATTTAAGGAATTCCACATGGAAAATGTTTAAGTTTTAATAAAGTTCTATAAGTTAAAAGATATCTATACAATTTAAAGCATTTAAATTTACATTTAGTTTGCAAAATATTCAGCTTCTAATAAAGTTCTGTTAGCTTAAAAATATTAATACAATTTAAAGCATTGAACTTATATTTTGCATAGAAAATGTTAAAGTTTTAATAAAGTTTAATAAATTGTAAAATATGTATACAATTTAAGGAATTTCACATTGAAAATGTTCAACTTTTAATAAAGTTTTTTAAGTTAAAATATATCTATACAATTTAAATCATAAAATTTATATTTTGCATGGAATATGATAAAGTTTTAATAAAGTTCTGTAAAATCTAAGATATCTATACAATTCAAAGCATTTAAATTTATATTTAGTTTGCAAAATATTCAG
Organism: Drosophila macrospina; assembly: GCA_035042075.1. NCBI lineage: Eukaryota > Metazoa > Arthropoda > Insecta > Diptera > Drosophilidae > Drosophila > Drosophila macrospina. The sequence goes on from JAWNLW010000284.1 coordinate 4,085,072, forward strand.
CTTCTAATAAAGTTCTGTTAACTCAAGGTTATTAATACAATTTAAAGAATTCCACATGGAAAATGTTAAAGTTCTGATAAAGTTCTGAGAATTCAAAGAAATCAATTCAGTTTAAAGCATTAAATTTATATTTTTCAGAGCAAATGTTCAACTTCTAATAAAATGCTCTAAGTTCAAAGTTATCAATAAAATGTAAAGCGAAAGGCAGCAAAATAATCGACAATCGATGACTGCTGCACACTTATCGATAATTGAATATGGTTTGCTGTTAAAAAAGAGTTTCAGCTAAGACTTTAGACTGCAAGTTGGCCAACTCTGCATTGCAGATTCAATTTAAAGGCTAAACGATTTAGCTGCTGTCCTGTTACCTGACCTTAGCCACAATGAGCACTGAATTCTTAAGGACTTTTATAGGTAATCTTTAGAATATGTATATAGTCTAATGATGTGCTTAATGTTAAGACAGCTGACCTCTTTGCCAGCCACGTTTAGCTCAGAAGCCATAACTCATTTGGGCCATTTGCATAAATCAGAGACTGAAGACTGCACTTTACGATTGCTTGAATGCTGCCAAACAGAGGCAAATCAGGAATTAGCCATAATATAAATGGACATTGTTTGCTTCGTATTGTTGCGAAATGTTCAGCTTAAGCGAGTGTCTTACACTATGCTACATATTTATTTATATTTATGGGCCAACGCGGCGTATGCGTATTATTATTAGTATTATTTTAGTAGACTTCCGTTTAGTGCGCGCTCAAATGTAAATAACTAAATAAGTGAGTAAACTGAGTAAGCTAATTGGACTGTAGACTACTCACCAATGCATCCAATGAGTATATATATTTATTTATATATTTATATATTTAATCTTTGCAACGGAATTCTCTGAAGGCAGCCAATTTGCTGTTGTTCCATGTTGTCTGTAGCCGTTGTTTGTGGGGCTGGGCCGGCACAACTATTTGTTTATACGCAGCAGAAACTGTACATATAAACAATATTGTTTATGGCCAACGAAGCAATTAACTATTGACTGTGCTGTGTTGAATTTACAGCCCGTCACTTTGCCTGACTTCTGTGGGCTGGAGTTGCTGCAATTAAGCTCTGTAAAAATGGTCAAGAGTAATTTGTAATTTAAGTTGGCTATTTAACAATGATTGTCGTGGGTCCAAAAAGTATTTCAATTGAAAGAAAACTGCATATTATAGTACGCTGAATTCATTAAAATTCATTTGTGAGTCATTAACGTCTGCATAATGTGTGTAAAAAATTTGCAACCGAAAATTGTAAGCGAATAATCACATTACATGACGAGGTAAATATTATATGCAGTTTTAAAATTCACACAAGCCCAACAATAAATATTGCTTGTCGTGTCAGATGATGTGATTACTTTGTTCTTAAATGCTATGAAAATATTGTAATAAAATTCATTAAAATAAATTAAATTGAGTTAATTAATATATTCAAATATTTACAATTTACTTTGTAGACTTTGTTACACATTAAACATTAATTTATTAGAAATTTGCTAACTTTATATAAATTTCAAAAATTAATTAATAATAGCAAATTGTAGTAACACATTTTAGTTGTTAAATGTGTGTAATTAAAATTGTTATTTATTTAAATTAAACATCAGAGAATTGCTAATATAATTCAAAGAATTCAAATCGTTTACAATTCTTTAGAAAAAATGTGAATTCTAAATCAAATTTCAATTAAAATTAGCTAATTAAGCGCTCTCAAATTGTTTGTTTGCAAATGTTAACTGTAAACAAAGCAAATGTAACATATTTGTTTATTATTACAACACTAAAAGTCATAATATTTTGCAGCTTAGGGCAAATAAACACCTTTTGTGATGCGCTTGCTCAAAGTTCATTATCACTTTCACACTGTTCTTGAAGTATCCGCGTTTATGAACCTGATCCTTACACGCGCGCTGTTATCGGCCGACTGTGCGGAAATTCATGAACATTGCCAGCATTTGGCGCCAAACTTGAGTATCGAAATTTCCCCTATTTCCAGTGCGAAAGTTTTTCGATAACTGGAAGACTGGAACGGATTGCCGGCAAAATTGCGCCTGCGTGTGTGAGCGCGTGTAAACAAACAACAGCTGCTCAATGTGTGTCACATTCATTGACGGGCAGTGTGTCAGGCAAGTGTATCCCCCCCCCCCCCCCCAATGACCACAAATCCATCTAACTCATACTCAATTAATTCAATTCAGCTGGCAGCCTCAAAGTATGCAACATAAATGTGAGTGTTAGTTCGACATGCATTAGGAAATTAACATTGCGCGCGAGAAATTTAACGAGTTAACGAGCATTACTGCCACGCCTTTTGCATGTCTTGCCACACTCCGCAACGCCCACATCTGCAGTGACAATGAAACACTTATGAATCTCCCCTTGCTTGATTAGAAGACAGGACAAAGACAACAAAAACTAAACACACTTGAACTTGGTAACTCCCTACAGTTGTTACATGCATCACTTTTTATGCTGCGCGCCCATTGAAAATATTTGACAAAGAGTGTTATAACATTGTGCACATGTATGTAACAAATATAATTACACACAGCCTAAAAAACATATAAATTCTTAATAATTCATCAGTGAATATATGTAAATAGCTACTGATGGATAGTTAAGTTGTTGTGCAGGGTGTCTGACAGTCTGGCACTCTCAACTAGAGCGTTCCTGTTTGTTTTTTATTGTCAAGTCTTTGCGGTTAATGTATTTATCTAATGCTAAAAGTATTTATTTATAATTTATCATTTTTAAATGTGCAGCCTAAAAGTATGCAACGTTTTCAATTCGTATATAATGTCAGTTAACCAACCAAAAGCTGTGGACAACATTTCAACTAACACTCAGAATATTATAATAATTAGCTAAAGAGCCGCACATAATAACAATAATTGTTTCACCTGTAACATGCAAATCATTATACCCCAATATTACCATCAATTAAAGAGTACACGGTATAAAACGATTCTGCTGATTGCTTAAGCAGCAATTAATAAGAATTTGTATAGCAAAGCAATAGCACACGCAGTTAGAGATTTCAACTCGAGAGAGCTACAAAATATGCTCTTAGTTGCGCACTTGCCAAAAAGCCACTCAAGAGAGTACGCAAGAGAGAGACAGCATGCGCATGGCATGTCAAGTTGAAGAGTCAAAAAAAGGTAAACAAAATGTAAAACGATTGAATGCAAAGTCACGGATTGAAATTGCCAGCAAAGACAATTGAAAGCGTTTGAGTAAGTGTGAGCGAAAGACCAAGAGAGAATGATGGCAAGAGAGCGTCAAGCAGGTTCTGCTGTCTGTCCGTCTGTGCTGCTTGTTCGGCCAGCGTGTTCGTGCGACTCGTGCCAAGTGCCGAAGCGTTTAGCTGTTAACAGCGCTCGTTGCGACTTAAAATTGCCTCTTGTTTGTTCGTGAACGCCGAAGTCGACGCACGCCTCTCGTTTTCGCGCGCTTCGCACACATTTCGTAGAGCAGCAGCGAATATATTTCAGTTATATTAATAGAATTCATACACACACACACATATACACACTCACACACACAAGCCATATTGAAGTGACACACACACACACACACACACACATACACATATGCTAGCAAATTGAAATTGATAACAAAATATATAATAAAATGTATATGAATTGAGTTCTTCAAAATGAGTGTAAAATAGTGTAAAAGATGTGCAAATTGTTGAAATTAAAAATGTGAATTAGCTTATCAAACAGCAACAATTGCAGCTCCGTTGCTCATCTTTGTTTCTTACTTTGAATTCACATTCGTCATGCTACACGCTTCAAGCTGTCTCAGTCGCACGCGCGTGGTTTAACGGTTAAACGCGGCCTACGACAACAAACAAACAAACAAACAACAACAAACAAACAAACAACAACAAAGCACACGTGCATGTGGCAACAACGAAGCCACATTTTAATCAGTTAAAAGCAAAAGGCATATCAAAAAGAAGATTAATAGTTAAAGAAGGGAAACAAAGCCAAAACAATATTTTGGAGTATTTTACAACAAAAAAAAAAACAAACAAACATATGGGAAAAACAACATAATTACAACGACCACGGCAGCACGAAGATCGCAATCGAAATCGAAAACGAAATCGAAATCGAAAATGAAATGAGATTGAAATTTAAATCAAACAAATGAAAATGTTATCATTGTATGCAAATTGCGGACAGGCAAAAGTCATTGGGGGAACCACGTCATCAGCAGCAGCAGCAACAGCAGGATACTCATACGCAGAGTAGGACATGGCACGACTATTTGTCTAGCAGCAAAGCAAATAGTTCATAGAGACACACACACACACACACACACACACATACAGCAGTGGCAACAACGGAACCAGGCCACAAACGAGACGCGTCGAGTCGAGGCGACTCGAGTTGAGTCGAGTCGAGTTGAATTGCGTTGCGTTGCGTTGCATAGTCAACGGAACCGGAGCAACAAGGACATTTAAGCCAGCTTTGTGTGCGTCAAGGACAACAACAACAGCAACAACAACAACAACAGCAGCAGCAGCAGGCGGTGGCAACTTATAAAATAAACATCAATCAAGTGGCAAGAAATATTTAGCTAATTCCCCCATGTAGCTCGTCTGCCAATAATCATAAGTAGTTGCAAGCAGCAGGATAAGTGGCAGCTCAAATAGGATACACACACACACACACACGCACTTTAATTGACAGAATGGCGCGACGCAAGGGCAGCGGACGTGGAAGTAAGTAAAAGCTTTTTCTGATTTAAGCCAAAACTGTTCTGTCTTTTGTTTTTGTTGCACGTTCAATTGAAAGTTGCAACATTTAGACTCCTTGTGGCACAACATCCACATTATTTACTTCACAACTTGATACATCAGCTCAAGGCCACATTTCTATACACATGAGTGTGAGTGTGTATATTTATTATGTGTGTGTGTGTGTGTGTGTGTGTGTGTGTGTGTGTGAGTGTGTGAATAAGAGTGTATATTTGCTTTTAACACATATTATAAATGTAATCCTGACTGTCAAATACCCTCAGCTGTGGGGTAAAGTAAGCAACAATTGTTATGCTAAACCAAAACAGTATAGACTTGCAGATACTACGCACTGCACAGTACGCTTAAAAGCTGTATGAATTCATTATTTATAAAAACCCAACAAAAATAATAAGTAAACTCTTTAGGCGCTGCAGACCCACTGGGGGTTTGTTTAATTACAGGGTATTACAAGGACAAAAGGCAGCAACAAAAGCTGACAAACAGGCAAGAACAGTTGGCGGCAAGTATATAACAGAGCAACAGACACAGGGAGAGAGGAAGACAGAGAGAGGGAGAGAGAAAGACAGAGAGAGATAGAGAGAGAGAGAGAATGAGAGTGCGAATCAAGCATTTTCAATTACAGCTAAAAGATTACTTTTTTGCCCCGAATATGTGGTGCTCAAGAATCATGGCTGCAACAAAATCTGTTAGCCAGAACCGCAATATCAGGAACAATCCACAATCTACACCCCCACCCCCTCTCTCGCAGTCATTCTGCACTCTACCAGCGTTATTACAAAGTCCACAAGTAGGCAGCCAAAGTTCTACGCTGAGCACAAAGTGAAATATTGTGCAGATTGCAAACTATGCACAAAAAAAGAAAGAAACTGTAAAAAAAAACTGCAGGGGGTCGCTAACGGTGGGTGTGAGCGGAGAGGGAGAGGCGAGCTATACTTGAAACTCAACCAAGCGCGCACTTGTTACACTGTAGTACACGCCCCCCGCCCCCGCCCTAAAACACACACACACAGAGAGCGGCGGCCTCATGCCGTGCGAGTAACTATAAGATATATTTGCGTTTTTCTTCTATGTAGCTTGCAGCGCGGTGTCTGAAAGAGATAGCAGACAAAGAGAGCGAGAGAGCGTGAGAGCGAGAAAGGGCAAAAGGGTGGGGGTGTGGAGTGAGAGGGGAAAGCGAGAAGGGGAAGGGGGGCACAGTTCATGCATAAAACATGCAACTGACTCTGACGCAGTTCAGCTTCGCTACATTTTATCATTTTTCAGTTGCCCTCTCTCTCTCTTACCTCTGCCGCTGTCGCTGTCGCTGGCACTGCCGCTGGCTCTGCTGACGTCGACGGCGCTGCAAATGTTGGGGATTCCCTTACGTAATCCCCAAGCGCACACAAAAGGCAAAAGCAACCAACACACGCACACACAATGCGCTGTTGCAGCTGCGAAGCATTTACAAAAAGAGAAACGACAAACAAAAACAAAAACAAAAACAAAAACAGTAAAACAGCAAAACATGAAATGAAAATGAAGAGAAAAGAGAGAAGAAAAAACAAAATGTAAAACGAGGAAAAAGATACAAAAAGCAAAGCACACGAGGCTGGGGTCCCATGTAATGGCCTGAAAATCAAGCTTGCCACGGCGTCATGAACTTTTGGCGCTCACCCACACACACACAGAGAAACACACATACAGACACACACACACACACACACACAAGCATACACAGGCACAAACTTGTTGTCAACATGCAGACACAGGCATTCAACTTGTACGTAGATACTCAAACGAATGCGCAGCCCACAACGCGCAGATACTTTGATGGCAACTGTTGCGGTGCGGTGTTGCAGTGTTTGGTTGCTGCATGGTGTGGTATATATGTATATTATACAGGGGGTGGGGATGGGGGAGGTACTCTTTTAAATAGACAACACTCATGCTGAATTCTTTGCTCTCTGCTTGTTAGCAACAGCCTCAACTTGTGCGTATTAACAAGAAATTGAAAGACGTTTTCAGGCTCAAAACAAAGTCAGTTTACACTTGGCAGAAATGTAATAAATGTGTAAATAATTTAACTCTTAACAATATAAATTTACAGAAATTTTGTAGCATATTTTATGCAAATAAAAACAAAAGTACTTTAAAGACAGAGTTTTTCTATGGAAAAGTAAGCAATTCTTTTACTTATACTATAGTCATAGCTCTCTATACCTTGTATAATTTGCAGAGGCAGCTGATTTGCAACATTTGTTACAACTTTGTGGCATGAGGCGGCACTGCTCGCACTGCCCACGCGCCACTTTGCCACAACTCACAGCAAGTTGGACAGCATAACTCTAACTATGTCTACGGCTATGCCTATGACTGTGAGTATGAGTGTGAGTGTGAGTTCGAGTCTGAGTACATTCACAAACGCATAACAAGCAGAAAGATATAATGCCTCTGTGTATTTGTATCTAGATACTCATGCAACAGCAGGCGCAACATGTTCAAAGCGAATGGTACACTTAAGCTGGCTTTGGCTTTGCTTATGACTCTGTTATAATCTTTGCTCCTCTTGTTCCCCTTGTTCCTCTTGTTATTGTTGTTGTTGTTGTTGTTGGGGACTCTTCCCTGTTGCCATATTTAGCATTCGCTTTTGGCCAACGTTCTGTATCACTAACTACGTCAAAATTAAAATAGACTTTGGCCCGGGGCATGCTTTTTGCCTTTGACTTTGCCCCTGCCTTTGCCTTTGCTTTTCATGTATTATTTGTTGATATACCCACTGCCTGTTACTCTTCTCTTCGCCTTGCCTGTTACTTGTTGTCATTTGACATTGCTTTGCCTCCTCGCTCTACCTATGACTTTGCTTTTGCTTTGCCTTTGCTTTGCCTTTGCTTTTGCCTTTGCTTTTGCCTTTGCACGTGATATTTGTCGTTGTTGTTATTCCCCTGCCTGCTCCTCCTCTCTTCTTTTCAGTTCGCTTCCCCTTGCCCCTTTCTTGTTGTCATTTGACATTCCTTTGCCTCTTCTCTTTGTGCTCTCACTCTCTCTCCCTCTCTTTGGCTCTGCCTTTGCCTTTGCCTTGACTGTGCTGCTTGCCCATTGTGCTGATAATTTATGTTTTGCTTGAAGGAGCTTCAAGGAGAACTGTAAAGGGGGCATTGAAGGAAGACCTTGCTCGACTCTTGGGCGTCTGTCTGTCCGCCTCATTCGCAATTCCTTATACACAGTACTTTGTTTTTGCTTTAGTTGATGTTGCTGCTGTCGTTGCTGTTGCTTTGTTACCTTTTCTAGCGCATTTGCTGGCTCTTTGTTTTGCGCTTCCTTTGGCAACTTTTGGCTCGCATTCCATTTCAAGTAAAAGCGCTTTTGGTTTTTGTGAGTGATTCACTTTATACATAGTTTCCCTTCTTCTTCTTTGTCTTTCCCCTTCCCCCTACACCCACACAGCTGAGGGTGGTTTTTGGCTTCTTTAAATTCCCATTTCATATACATACATATTTACCCATTTTAAGCTTAACTGTAACTGGGTCTAGGTGCGGTTATTTGAATGCTTCAATGGGCAGTTAGCTAATGGAAAGCTCTTCAAATTGCTCACTTGTAGGGCTGCCACCCCTCCTGATGATCTAATAGACCCTTCACTCAAGGAAACAGAAGTTGGCAGAACTTCCTTCTGCCTTGGCATAGCAGACTGATTGACTGTCTCAATAGTTGAGTTTTTGTATATATTCGATAAATCACATCGATAACTATTAGATATATATTCGATACCTTAACTCTATTACACATTCTCAAGTAATTAAGTAACCAATTGTTTGCGTATCGATAATTAATCGATAGTTGCTACACAGTCCTTAAGTATACCACATAGTTTGACAGCTAATCGATACCACGTTGGTTATCATTCGATAAATGTGTATTTATCGATAAACATACCATACATTTTAGCATTTGCTGCCTAGCTAAAGTTGAGATATGTATATACCCACCAAGCAATTCGATAACTGATCGATAACCTATCGAAACGATTTTATTGTAACCCTTAGCAATTGAATCTATTTAACAAATATGCAAATTAGATACACTGGCGCCTTTCGCCTTAACGCCTTCGCCACAAATGTACTCGAACTTGCTGCAGAAGCACACGACAACGATTTGGACCCAGAATAGAACTGGTTCCATTGCATGTCCTGGTTGTAAACAAGCCTCCATTGCCCCGCGCACCAAAATGCGCCCAAATTCCAGTCTTTAAGCAACTGTTGTAGGCAGCCACGCCCAGAAAATCTACAAGCAAGAGCCACAGCTAAAAAAGGTCATGGCAGTCAAGCCGAAAGTGGCAAGCGGGCAAAAAAGGCAAAAAAAAAAACAAAAAACATAAAATGAAATGAAATAATATAAAAACGTGAAACAAAATCAGCTTCGGCCATAAGCCAAAATAAAACCTCATACCTGTGTCTGTAGCAGCAACCTGCAGCAAACAACAGCAACAACAACAACAACAACAAAGTAAACAAAATAAAATGCGAAAAAGAAATTAAGGAAAAAGTTGGCAGCAGGCAAAAGCGGAAAAACAACAACCAACAGCAGCCAAAGAGTGAGTGAGCCAACGAGTGTTAAAACACAACAGTGTGTGTGTGTGTGTGTGTGTGAGTGAATTCATCAACACTCACACACACACACACACGAGCAGCGAGTCTATGAAAGCGCAGGGCTTCCCCAAATGATAAAGTTTTATTTGCCTTTGCGGGTGCACATTGAATTTCTGTGTGGCAGCAACAACGTCAGCACGAAACATTCAACGACGCCCCCAATGAAGAAGCTCATCATCATGTTCATGCTCATGTTAATGCTGTTGATGATGATGATGACGCTGTTCGACAGTCAGTCACCGCAGAAAGCATGAGCATGAAACCAACTCAACCACCCACAACAACAATGAACGAACGAGCAAGAACTTTTTAGAGAGCAGCAACACGACTGTCGCATACCCTGTACCAAGTGTAAAGCAAATCAGATTGAGAATGTTAAGGAATAGAACATGTGGATATATAGTTTATACTTGTATTATACATATTTAAATATATATGTATTATTATATTCTTCTATTTTATATACTCTATTCTTTTATATTCAGTTGCTTGAGTCATTGCAGCTTAGCATATCCGTTATGCCCTCTCACTTAGTCAAGGGGTGTAGAAAGTTTAACACAAATGAGTGGGTAACTGTTAGTGTGGGAGAGAGAACGAGAGAGAGAGAGTTACATACAAAGGCGCAAAGAGCGCGTAAGAGTGACAGAGAAAGACAGAGCGAGAGAGTGAGTGTGTGAGGGGGTGAGGGGCATCAGGGAAGTAGCGCAGCTAGGAAGCCTTGCCGGGGCCAATCCCTTGTGCAAAAGTTGCTCGACATCAGCAACGGCAACGACCGTGAAAGGCCATTTGCCTTCGCTACGTGTCTCACTCGCTCACACTCTCGCTCTCTCGCTCTCGCACTCTCTGTGTGTGGCAAGGATAACCTAATACAATTCTTTTTGTTGCCTTAGGACGTGCCGGAATTTACTCGTGTATCTCAATGCGTTGCGGGTCGCAACGTAACTACGTATCTGCGTATCTATGTATCTGCGTATCTATGTATCTGCGTATCTGTAACTGGGCAAGTGGCATTTGGAGCATTTGGTACGTGTTTTCCCAGCACTTGGCAATGGGATTTACAATTCCTTTTTAGTTCTTCATCTTCTTCTTCTGCTTTCCTTCTGTTGCCCATTTGTTGTTACACCAGCTGCTGGGCAAAATATTTCTTTTGTAATTGAGGCGCATAATTTGAACAAATATTTCAACTTTTGCATGCCAGCATCTAAACGTCTTCTTCTTCACGCTATTTCCACATTGTTTGTGACGTCATAGTTGCTGCTAAGGAGTTTTCGTTTAACATTTAACACAGTTTTAAGCCAGAGTCCAACATTGTCAAGAATTTAGCCTTGTAATCAGCGATTAACTCAGCTGTTAATAGACAATTCAATTGTTTAATTGATAAGGCTGTATGCTGAGAGTGAGCATGTCTCTGCAAGTCGCAAAGTGTTGAACAAGAGCACCAGCAAATGCAAGCTAAATGTTTTGAACTGTCGATAACCTTTCCCTGAAACAGTTCAATGCTAAATGCGGTCAACACCGCCAGCGAAATCACTTTGGGCTGTAATCAACATTAGCTAATTCCACAGACACTAGACATAAGTACATATATTTATATTAGAATAAATAGAAATATGGCAAAAAGTGTGATTGCTAGATACCCTGTTTCTAGCTACAATGCTCAGCTAATTATTATTTCAGTATTAAAAGAGGAAATACAAATATAAATATATATAAAATTAAACAGCAAAGCAAGCTACTAAATTTAAATTAAATTAAATTAGTTTACTTAACAATTAATGAGAAAATTCTCGCATATTCTATATACATAAATGCCTATGTTGATTGAGTTTGAATTCGTCTTGTTCCACATACATTCGAGCGTCTTCAGCATACCTTTTCTGCATCTTCAATGCTTACAGGGTATGCTGACGTCTTGCGCTGCGAACTTATCGTGTCTGCTGTGTGTTTCTATTGCTACTTCTGGCCGATAATTGTGTGTTCCCAACATTTTAATATTATTCAATAAGATATTGTTATTGAGTTTTTTTTATATATAAAAAGAAGAAAGAAGCATCAGTTGCACTTAGCAAGCGTCTAATTGAAATATTAAATATATTTTATTAATACCTAAGAGAAACGTGGATGCTGAATATTTCAAATAAATTGTTGTTAAATATGAATTTACCAATTTCTGTATTTAAATATTAATTCCAATTGAACGAGGCATTCAGTATATTCCCAAATTGTGCAAAAATTAAGAAAAATAATTTATAAAATATATTAAACATTAAACTCTGCTAAAGCCTTAAGTCTGTTGCGATTTAAGCTAAAAGAGATATTGCAAATAAAGTGCCTTTAAATGTATTTAAATTATTCGTGAATAAATATGCAGTCAGCTGAAAACATAACAACAATTGCAAAAAAAAACACAACTACTTGTCTGTCAATGCGTAAAGTAAACAAATTTTGAATGAAACTGGCAAAAAAAAATGTGGTCAGTTGAGGCATTTGTGGTATCAGTTGCTAAAGCGAATAACAGAGGGGAATGCAGCAAAAGCAAACAGAGACAGCAACAATAACAAACAGTAAACAGTAAACAATAAACCAACAAACAACAAACACTTGTCTGTGGCGTCATTTGGACGCCACGCCTCAAGTGGACGCCTTCTCCCCAAAAAGAAAAATGAAAAAAAAGTTGGAGTCAATTTCTGTGTTTACCATATTTGTTTCAGTTATTTTCTTTGTGGAAATCAAAAACGTGTTGAATAGCTGTAACAACAACAACAATAAAAGCAACAACAACAATAACAACAACACTATTCACTTATATACCAAACTGAACTTCTAAACACAGCAGCAACAAAAACGCAAACCAAAGCACAAACAAAAAACTAAATAAAATAAAATAAAATAAAAGAAAAGAAAAGAAAAGGAGAGAAGAGCAGAGCAGAGAAGAGAAGAGAAATAAAATAACGTTAACATCACGTCATACCGGTTTTAGCCATAGCCTCATTGGTTTTGGCCAACGCTTAGGCAACAATAAATATATGGGGGAAGCTCACGAAAGAATAAATAAAACCAAACCCAAAATCCAGACTCAGAGCCGCAAAAAAAAAAATATGAAACATTGAGAGACAAACACGCGCGCGCGGACCTCGTCTGTGAATTGGGGTCCCCAAGCAGCCAGTGGCGTAGGCGTAGGCTGCCACAACAGAGAAGGGGTGCAGTTATACACATGAAACTATGTTTAATCTGCTTAAGTTTAGCTTAATTTGTAAATAAATTAAACATAGTTAACTGCCTCACTTAACTCTGCCCCTCTTTTGGTTGCGCCGCTGACGTCGCTACGTCTTTGTGTTACTGCCAAAACTACGTAGCACAATTCTTGCGTCAAATGGATAAACTGGCAGGTTAACCTGTTCCCTCACTCTCTAGCGCTCTCTCTCTCTCTCTCTGTCTCTCGCTCTGTCGCACTCTGTTGCTGTCTCTTTCGCACGTGGCTGGTTATAAAAGTTTATAAAAATGATTTCAGCGTTGCCCGCTTGTCTCGCAATGGATTGCTGCACCCACACAAAAGCGCCGAGCTGAATGTTTTGCCGTGTCAAATATTAGCACAGAATCATTTTGAATGACAGCTGGCACACCCTCCCTCCTCACTCTCCTACCCACCTGCACCCACCTGCCACCCCCTTTTGCTCTATGGCCTAAGCTCTTGTCTTTGCCTTTCGCTCTTCTGTCTGAGAGCACTCGGATTCTGAATCGGATTCTGATTCTGTTTCCTTTGTTATTGCTGATGATTCACCTGACGTACATTGCTATCGCCTGAGTTTCTCTCACCTAAACAAGTTTTATATCATCTGATGGCTTTTATTACTATTCCCTCCTCATATATTGGGGTGAGTAATAGTCTAAACACACACACACACACGCACACAGTGACAACGACTACTCGCAGTTATCGCATTGAATTTCTAAGAATTTATTTCATTTAACTTTTTTTCTCTGATTAAACGAAATCAATAAATTATCAGCACTTATCAATTTAATTTGTTGCCCGCTGCCAAACATAACAATCAAATGGGCATTTCTTGTCTCATTGGCAAATATTCTACACTTTGTAGTTTTTTATTTTTGATTTTCAACACAAACATAAAAAGGAAAGAGACTTTGGCAACGGGCAAACAAATTGTTCAATTGCCATTTAATTGAATTTCAAGCTATGCTATCATTCACTTCAATCAATCAAATTCACAATCACATTCACATACGCTTCTGATTGCGTGTGTTTGTGTATAAATATGTGTGTGCACACTTCAGGTCAACTGCAGATTGATTTGGGAATTGCAGTGTTAAGATTTGTACAGCAAAAATTGACAAAACTCGTGCACAATAATTCAATTTACGGAGTGATGATTGCAGTTACCAGCAGAGCTCAGATACAGATGATAAACTGAAGAAAACTGTGCACAAAACTGTCTTGGAAAGCACTAGAAGCCTTGTGAAATTTTTATATATTTTTGCTGTTTTAATAATGCTTTTATTTTGACATAGATAAACAATATTTACAAATTTAATAAATATAGATATATAAAACATTCATTTAATCTTAGAATTAAAGCTTAAATTACTTTTTCGCCAACAAATTGTGCAATTTAAAGTCTCAATTATTTATAACATATTATTCCAAATGTTTAATATTTTTATTTAATTTATTTATATGTTATTACTTAAGATTCCACTGCACCAATGCAGCTTAACAGTTTCCATTAACTTAACATAACAGCAGCTAAGATTACAGCTTAACAGCTGTTAGCTTAATGGAGTAATTTAATTTAACAGCGCTACGGCAACAATTTAACATTTGTTCGCTTAAACGACTTAAAGAAGTAGAAAGCAAATCAATTAAAGCATTACATATATAAATAAATAGTTAAACTTCAAATTTCTTGTACAATTCGTAAAGAATTGAATTGAATTTCTTTGCTAAACCAATGGCTTCCACACCTGTTATCAATTTAAGCCAAACGTAAGTGTTACAAATAAGCGGCAAGGGCAAAGTAAAAGCCATTTCTAAGCATAACGTATTTGTTCCTCTTCAGCATCAACTTGAATGTGCGCTTTATTCACACTTGAAGCACAATATGCTTATATGTGTTTTAAGGTATATTTGTACATATTTATAACAATTTCGCAGAATGAGCAAAGTGATTTCTGATAAAAAGTTAAGTGGCTCAAAAGCCAAATACAAACAGAAAACCAAAATACGGTAAGAAAAAAGGGCCGAAAACAGGTTCAAGCGAAAGGAGAAGCCAGACTCACTACTCTGTGTGTATAAAGAGTGTGTATTTCTGAGTGTGTGTGTGTGTTTGAGCTGGGGGCATAAGTGTATCATAAATATGAATATGTTGCAGGCTCTTCATGTGCCTCAAGTGATGCCAACACACATTCACACACAGACATTAAGATGCAGATACAAAGGCGAGCACAGATACAGATACAAAACAGGGTTAACGCGTCAGGTAGTCACTTGGGCCGCTTGTTTAGGTCTAGGGCCTTGTGTCTGCCACTCCAAACAGAGAGAACTTTAGAGAGCCTAGGCACCACAAGGAGTCGGAACGGACTGTGAACAGGTTTGGACCAACTGCAGTTTCAATTGTGCGCAGGATACGAGCTCAAGTTCAAATATGAACACACACACACGCAGACAATGGGTTAAAGAACGAGCCACTAACTTGGCTAACTGGCCACGCAGTCGTCTCGGTGTCTGGCGTCGGCGGCCTTTTCAAAGTGAAACGTTTTTACTTGGCCAAAACCAAAGTTATATATCGGCAATTTAATGGCCATTGCGAGAACAATAAGGCCAACTCACTTAACTGATTTAAAGTGTAATCAAAGAATAAATATTACAGCTCTGTTATTGCGCTGTTAATGTGCCGCAATGTCAGCTCTGTTATTGCGCTGTTAATGCAAATACCAGAAGCTTAGACTGACAACAATTTCTATTAAATGGCAGCACGAAAGCAAATTCTCACTTAAGCACACACACACACACACACACACACAGACACACTCAGTCCCCACCAGCGAGACACACCCCCCCTCAACGTCACCTCAGTGGGCCATAGATTGAAGGAAGTCACGTTACGAATGCGGCACGTAGCATGTTGTAGCGCAAAGCACGTCTGTGTTTTGAGGCGCCAACGTCTACGAAAACTTCTGTTTATAGACCGTTTGTCGTGAACGACGACGGCGATGGCGACGGCGACGCATCTACAAGATACAAGATACAAATGAAATGCAAAAGCAAAGAAAAAACAAAAGCAGAGCCAAAGCCAAAGCCAAAGCACAAGTGCCATGCGTATCTGTTAGATACAAGATACAAGACGCTGTACAGCCAAGTTGATTGAGGATTGTTGTCGTTGTCGTTGCCATGGCCGGACAGCAATGGGACAGACGGACCGCTTTTATTTTGCGCCTTTTGCTGAGAACACAAAAGTTGGCAGCAGCTGTTGCCACAGGATGGAGCAACAGATACGTTTTCTTTTCTTTCTCCCCATTTTGAGCGGCAACAGTCTCGAGCATTTTGTATGTATGTATCTGTCTGTTTTTTTTTTGCGCACTCATAGGAAGCGAATGTAGAAAAGCAACGCATAAAATATAAATGAAATGAAATTGTCTGTCCCATTGGATGCTTGCACAGCTACAGATACAGATACAGATACAAATACAAATACAAATACAGCTACAGACACAAATACATTGTTGTGCGTTGCCAGGAAAAAGGCGCAGAACGAAGGAGTCTGTGTAAGGTCTTCGATTTGTACCTTCTCTCCACGCCGTTTTCTTCCCTTTTACTTTTTTTCTTTTGGCTGTGCTGTAATTTATGTTAACGCAGATCGAAAAATAAATCTTTTGGCCATAACGTAGCATGCTATAAATATCTGTGTAAAGTGGCCTCTGGGCAAGGTGGGAAAGCATTGGCCCAAAATACCGATGGCAGCCTGTGATAAGCCGTACATGAAAGTGAGAAGTATTAAATTGGCTTTAAAGGGAAATAATTGTAAAGCACTCAATAAAATTAATTCCGCCAGAGCTTTTCTGTGAGCTTCTGGTTATTTAAAGTTCAATCAGTGCTACAGATTTAATTAATTATAATGAAGCTCATAAGTTGAACTGTTTTACTGTTAAAACGTGCAAAAATATACAGTATTATAATTAATTTGTTGAGCTTTTCAGCTTTAAACAATATTAATTGATATACACACTCATTACAATTAATCCAGTTCGAAGCTTTAATGAGTTATTTCCTCGAACTTGAACTGCTTTACAGTTAACAGACGAAACGAATGCCAGTTTGAAGCGAACAACCACTAAAATTACTAACTAGGCGTGAAATCTTATCTAAACGAAGCAAACAGTCGAAATACAACGTACTCGCAGCAAATGCACAGCAATTAACTGCACAACAAAAACAACTACAGCTATAGCAGCAACAACAACGGCAACAACAGAGAGCAAGTCACAGCTAATGATAATCGTCAAATGAAACGCAAAGCAAAGCAAACTGAAGCCACAACAACAACAACAACAACAATATGCGTGTAATAAAGCTTGAAAGCTGAAAAGCAAACACACAGACACAAAGCACACGCCAAACGAGCTAAGCGAACCAAACTCTCAGCTTGAGTGAGAGATAACAAAAGACAAATAGTCAGCGAGAGGTGGGGCAGCAAGATAGAGAGAGAGAGTGTGTTTGTGTTTGCGTATGTGTGTTAGTGAGAGCATACACACTCAACAGGGAATTCCCTCTGTCGATTGAACGTCAGACCAAATTGAAAGCCAAATTAAGAGCAAGCGTTCGTCTTCCCGTTTGTGTGAGAGAGAGAGAGCATGAGATGAGCGCGCGTTAAATTGTGTGAGAGAATAATTCAAAGGAAATTAAGCATAAGATTGAATAAGTTTTTTGATAATTGCGTTTTGCTGTTGTCAGCCGTTTTGCCGTTTGGTCGTTTTGGCCATTTTTACATTAGCTCATTGCGCTCATTTTATACTAAGCAAATTTAGACACCCATTTGCACACACACACACACACACACACATGCAAATATTTAGCCTGTGCTAACCTTCATGTGAGCGAAGAGCTTATCTCATTCTCGTTATATTGTATTTGCTCATCATTTACACAGTCTCTGTCACATGGGTTAATCATTTGTAGCATCTGTGAATTTGCATTTAAATGAATTCGGTGTAGACCTCAATAGATAATCGTGCCTAGGATAATGTGTGTAGACAAAATCTCAGCACTTTTGTGCTAATTAAACATTTCAAGAAATATTTCTCTCTGTGTTTGGTCAATTGTCTCCCGCAGTGGGATGCCAATATTTCGAATATTGTGCTTAAATTCAAAGAATTTGAAGCATGTGTTGTGCTTCTGGAATTTCTTAATTGCAACAAGTATTTGAGGTTAGGTATTCTGAAATTCAAACTAAAATTGTCAAACAAATGGACTTTCGGACGGTATTGTGTAGCTTAATGTTCTATTACGTTCTGACACTTTGCCAAGAAATTATAATTAAATGGTAATTAGCACGACAATTGGCAGGCTTAGCAACATTTGACATTTCTCTTTAAAAGCAGCGTACAAATATTCCAAGAAAAACTGAATTTAAATCTTTGCATTGATTAAGGATTAAGCTTACATTTAAATGCTGTAGCTTCCTTTGGCATTAAAAATAGAACTCATGACGCACGTCTTTATGCCTCAACTCATTCTACTTTTCAATATTGACGCAGTTATTATTTTTAATGTTATTTTTGGTTTTCTTTGCGAGTCCCACGCACTTTGCTACATTCCTTGCATAGTTCTATGCGAGTCTCACGTGGGTCTTGAGTGCAAATTTTTGACTGCAATGTCTGTCTGCTTGTTGCAGCTGTTAACGTAACTGGATTTGGGCCTGGCCTCAACCACAGCCGCAGTCACACCAACACCAACAGTTTGTTCCGTCCGTTTGCATACACATTCATACGTATTATGTATTTAGATGCCTTTTTATTTCTTTTAATGAAATGTGCAAGCAGCTGCAGAAATTGGCAGTCGTTGAGGAAAACGTATGTATGTACATAAAAAAGCAACAAAACCTGGCACAAGCACTTTTATTTGCATACCCTGTAATAGAGGGTAAATAAAATGCAATATTATTACAATATTTCTCACAATAGAAGAAGTTTGTTTAAATACTCAAGCAGCAGAAACTACTAATGTTAACTATCTAGCACGGCAACACTGTGGCCATTGAAAGTACACTTTCAGACCTGTTGCACATAAAAGATGAAAGAAAGAGTATTTCGAAAGTAACTATTGAATATCTATGTAATTTATATATTATATTCTGATTCGTTTTAAAAAGTAAGTTTTGCCGAAATCCGTAAGCGGTCAAAACTACTAACTACTAAATATACTAAATATTTATGAAGCACGGCAACACCTGACTGCTGAGTATCTGCGAGCAAGAATATACGACTTGTTTCAGCTTAATTTGTTTAATTGTATTTGCCATTATTACAAATTCCAAGAGGCAAGGCGAAGAATATTGCGATTAATATTTAGTAAATACTTTTCTATTCATGTTTCACACACATATGTATATTTGCATGCATGTGTGTGTAAGTATATAAAATTGTGCTTCTGCATTGCAAAAAGAATATAAATATAAATATAACAATAACAACAACAAAAACGAAGTCGAGCATTTTAATTATGCAATCAACAGGCGCATATGCAAAAATTGGCAGTGTTGTTGTAGTTGTTGTTTTTGTTTTTATTGCTGCCGCTTTACGATTCATTTCATTTGGTATTTGTTTTTTTTTTTTTTTTTTTTTTGCTGTTTTGCATATTTTATTCGCTTTGCGCTTTTGCTACGTCACAGACAACACGTCGATACCACAGAGAGCGGCAGTCACAGGCGTGTATGTGTGAGAAAGAGAGAGCGGAGCAGGAAGAGCGCGTAATGAAATGAGAGCAAATGAAATTGAAATCAACTATTGAAATGCTGCGTCGATTACGGCTGCTGTGATGATTCTTCCTCTTACACTTGGGATTATAGGCACTTGGCAGCTGTTGTTATGGCAACAATTTAATATATATTTGTATACCCCGCACTAATTGCATGTTCATCAAATGAGGGTATAATATTTTTGCAATTGCATGGGAAAGCAACTGACAATACTGTATACAGTGAAATATATCGATGTATCGATTATCACACGTTTATAATTCGATGCTTTTTCGCTTGATAGATTATCTTAAAAGCATCGACCTCTTAAGTATCGATGTTATCACTTCTACGCTGCTTGTAGGGCATTTGCTTGTCTAGCAGCATATTCTGCAGCACTCTAACTTGTTTAATAACATTATATGACATTTCATTATGTCTTTTAATTGGATTTGCAGTTAACTCCCGCACTCGGTCAGCTGGTTAACGGCACTTAAACCGATTTTCCTCGCTTTTGCCACAAGCATAACTGAATGCTGGGGCAGTGTGAGCGCGGGGTTAAGGGTGTGAGTCATGACCAACAGCAGCAGCTGACTGCAATTGTGGCTTTAATGTGTCAGCATTCATTTGTAACTGAACAAACACACTCATATATTCATTTACATTTATTGTATGACATGCAATTCGCCTCGCCACAGCCATGCAACGTATTTTATTCGCTTTGCAACTCACTTGAATGGGATTCAAAGTGCTCTTAACTACAAGTGTGACTACTACAACTCACACAGCACTCATGAGTCATGAATAGGTTTATTTGCTTTTCCTTTTATATATTTTTTTTATTTAGATGTATTTAATATTTATGGTAACTTAAGCTTATCGTATAAACAGAAAGGTAAAGAATATAATCTCAAGTCATGAATAGCAAACAAAAGTGATGAAAAATGAGTTCTGCATAATTTAATGTGATATGATACGGGTATGTGAGTATAAGGATCGATAGTTTGATAATCGATTGTGAGCATGTGGCGAATTGGAGATGCGCTGTACAAGGCGACCTTAACTAAACAGCTACTTAATCAAAGTGTGGAGACTTGCAAATGCTCTCTATCGACATAAGGCACAGTCAGCGGGTTAATTACTCAAATAACAATTAGTATTCTCTATATAGATTCTAGAGAAAGGACGATTAGTAAATTGAATACCTTAGAGTAATCGATATTTGTCAAATCGATTGTTGTTAGGTAGCGAGCTAAAGATACTTTCTAATGATATAAGTCGCCCTCCGATCCATTATTTACCATTACCTCTCAGTTATAGTCTCTAAACACTCGAGATAACTTGAACAACGCAATGAATACCCTAGTTTAATGGATCGTAGGGTAACTCCGATGTGTTTGTCATCACTCGAAGCAAATAGAAATGGGTGAAAAAAGCCTGCATGCAAATTAAAGCAGCGACCAGGCGCTCAGCAATTTATGGCAGCTGCTCCCAAAGCGCAAAGAGGATGAAACCAAAAGGAGATGAAGCCGAAGAAGAAGCCGAAGAAGAAGCTGAAGAAGAGGAAGAGGAAGAAGAAGAAGAAGAAGAATAAGCCAGAAGAATTGGGAAAAGAGCTGAAAAGGCAGAAGTTGTTGCCGCAGGTAGCATAAAAACGCGACCGCAATTTGCGCACGCATCATTCAGAGAAGAGCAGGAGACATTCCCCAGTTCTTGTCGCCCCTCCCCCTGTCTGCGATGGCCGCCTCAGCTGCTGCGGCGGCTTTACCACCTGCCGCACTTGTTTATGACCGCCGACTTGTTGGCGTCTCTTGCAGCAAGTGGACAGTGGGACAGCCGAACGATGAAAGCGGAAACATGCGCATCAAAGCACACAGAAAATCAGCTTATAAGCAACAATAACAAAGAGAAGGAGGAGAGCCAGGAGAACAAGAAGAAGAAGAAGCAGAATAAGAAGAAGAAGAAGCAGAAGCCTAATAACAAGAAGAGGAAGAACGACTATAACATGGCTAAAATGGCCAATGCCGTCGTCATCATCGCATTGAGCTTCATTTCTTTATGCTTCACTTTAAAACTGGTTACGTCGCCAGGCCCAAAGCAACCAGTTTATCGAAAGAGTGTTTGCACAGAGTGTGTGCGTGTGCGTGTGCGTGTATGCATGTGTGTGTGTGCTGGGGAAGCCGCTTATTGTTGCGTTCTGCATGTTTCTCTGCGACTTCTTCGAACTTTGCTAATTGTTGCCGCAAATGTTAATAAAAACAATTAACATGAATGACACTGTGAGTGTGTGAATGTGAATACTATGAGTGTGTGCGCATGAGCTCAGCCTGAGCTACTAGGCATTTAATATCTGTTGTTTATATAATAAGCAGCGCTACACAGGGCGTATGAGTAATCTGCACTTATATGACGTAACAAAGTGAGAATACTTAAAGATTGCGTAAGCTTTGAGTGTAGCAAACACATTAGTAGACATATGTAGGGTATTTAATAGTCGTTAATGCTGTACAGTGTGTGCTGCAACTAAATCATTGCATACTTTAAGGCGTCCCCATTGGCTACAATCGGTAGAGCTGCGTCTTATCAAAAGCAACGTTCAAAGTGCAGCTCAGCAAAGTGTGATTAAAGTACGAGAATGAGTGTGTGTGTGTGTGTGTGTGTGTGCGTGTGTGCGTGTGTGAGTACATTCATGAGTACTTTACAATAGTCACAGAGCAAGACAACAATTCAGTTTGCGGTCAACGATAAGACGCTTAATCGCAGTGTATTTTGTAATTACGTATGTTCCATCTATAAACCGTTATGTGTTATATATATATATATATATATGTATATATGTATACATTTAAATACTACATTTTATATATATATATATATATATATATATATATTCATATGCTTATCAAAGAACAGCCACACATTGTGCAAAAGGCACTAACTACGCAGCCCACAAAGCCAATTCATAAACGGCAATTTATGTGAGCGACTTGCAGTTACCCTGCAATGTTTTCTTACATCTTTCGCTCAAATAACACTACACATTTACAAACTGAGCATGCTGCACTAACAGATACCGCTTACTGCCTTAATTTATGCACTTCCCACCTCTAAAGCTTATGCCTGACTTTAGACTAGAATAACTTACTTATTTGCGCTCCAATTGCAATGAAATTCTCAGAATACAGAGCAAACAGCTTAGCTGAAGCTGTATGTAAGCAAAGCGCTGAATTAAGTGTGCTGAATTATGAGAAATGCAAATTGCTAAACTCCTTTCAGTTAAATATGCTAAAGTGCTATAAGAAAAACACTTTTAATAACAATAATACGCTTACTTTAACAATTTGTACAGGGTATATACAGACTGAGACTAGAGTAGCATATTGTGAAATGTGAAATCATGATGTACAGGCAAAAGTGCGTCACAAATACTTTGATTTACATATAAATAAGCACAGCGAATGAACGCTCTAAATAGTCAAACGGTTTTCAAAATATACTTTACTAATTATATATATATAAACAAATAAATATGTATATATACATGTGTATATATTTAAATATATATATTGTTATGTGCCTTCATTGGGAATTTCGCCACAAATTTGCAAAGCACTTCGTTTATATTTTTAGAACATTTAACATTGTCTATGCGTTTGAATATTTTCATTTGGCGTAGACGAAATTTGTTTCGCCGAAATGCTTAAATATTTGCTGGGTGCGTATACTTATATAGATGACTGTATGCCAGGCAGACATACACATTTAAAATTAGCAAAAACAACGCAAAAACGTTTGCTTGTAAACATTTTCGAATATCGTGAATATATTATATACATATATACATATATATATCTATATATATATATATTGCTTTCTTGGCCTCCGTCTGCCCATGGAAAATGGCAACACTTTTCTCTGGCAAATGTTATTCGATTGTTTTTGTTATTGTTATTGTTAAACTGCGGTTGCTTCTGCTTACTTGACGTCACCAAAGTGAAATGTCAGTGTCAATGCGTGGGGGCCTCGACATTTAGTATAAATAAAAGATTAAATAGACTTTTCATTTGTTTGATTTGGCAACTAACTGAACGCGAGTACATTCTAACACTTTGTTTAAACAATTTCAATGTTTAGATCATAAATATCTTCCTATATAAATGACACATTCATTCAATTTATAATTGTTGCATTAATTGTATTTAATTTCTATTGCAGAATCCACAGTGAATGCACGTAAGAACGCTTTGGAAACGACGCGCGACAAATTGAAAGGTAAGTGACAGTTTAATCTTATTAATAGGTGAAATCGATAAGTAATTAATTGTATCATAAATATATTGAAACATAAATTTCATATTAATCGTATCGATAAATGTAATCGATGAGTGATTTGATTGAATCGATAACACGTTTAACAGTTCTTAGAGACGATAACTGATTTGGCACAACTGGATTCAAGCAACTATCGATATATGTCATCGAAATTGTGAAATAATTCATCTCTACTCATATTTTCATATTGAAAGATCGAATTATTATTAATCTTATTGATAAGTCGATAAGTAATTGATTGTATCGATAACACATTTAACAGTTCCTGGAGACAGTAACTGTTAGTACTTTAAGTTTTGACATGCCTCGATTCGATACATATTATCGAAAGTACTTGTAAAGCCAGCCTAATGGATGATTGATTTATATCAGCGCATACTTTCAGCTTGTCAGTTTATCGGTTATCGTTATCTCCCTGACTAACAACCATAATGTGTCTGCACCTGTGCACTTAGCACATGCTGACTCATCCTACTGAAAACTTCGATTATAATACGATATGAAACACATAAAGAAAGTGAAAAGTAATGAATCGACTCGATATTTAACTTGTATATAAGTTTCTGTTTGTATTTATAGCGTTGACCTTCAGAGTGAATTTGTCGAATTGTCTATTTCTATTTTATCAGTGACAATCGAATTGAATTCCCCCAACACACACACTCTCTCTCTCTCTCTCTCACTCTCTATCTCTTTCTCTCTCAGTGGCAGTGCTTCTGCTTGGGTAATGCCGTTTAATACAGTTATTAGGGGTCTGACAAGCTCCATAGAGACGAGCTAGCATTTATACTCCATATATATACTATATATATGTCAATGCTCGGCAATATTGATAAACATGCGTGTACGTATGCGTGTGTTTGTGTAGGTTGTGCGTGTGTGTGTGAGCATAAAATAATATTTCATTTTAGTTGATAAAAAAGCGAATGGCGTGATTCATGATAGAAGTACAAGACAACACACACACACACACACACAAACGCACACACTCACACACACACAGACAGCATTAAGAATTAATAATAATAAAATATGCGTTGCCTATGAAAAGTCATATATATTCTTATAAACAATTTAATGCGTATCAACAAAAGATTATGGTATAAACACACACACACACACACACACACACACACTTACCCTGTGGATACACACACGCTTGTACTTATTAACTTATGGGCTTTTGCAGCTGCTTTTTGCCATTTCACTTTCATTATCAATCGCACTGATAAGAGCGTTACGTGACGTACGAGCAGATATGATAATGATATGACTTTCGCACAATCCCAGGGCAATGAAATTGCGATTGGGCCAAGCAGCCGTCAAGCCAACATAATTCATTTGAATTTATTTCTTAATTCATTATTTTCATTTATTCTTAGCATATCACACTTATGATAAATCATATTAATTAAGCTATTGGGCCGCTAAATATTAAATTTCAACAGAATAGCAGATTATTCATTTATTTACATTTATTTATTAAGCATATCAGACTTATGATAAAGGATAATTAAATATAATTTAATATGTATAATAAAATAGTTTTATTTCTGTCTTTTATGCATAATAAATAAAATATGGCAGAAAATATAAAAAATATTTCAATTATTTTGATAAATTTAAAAAGAAAATTATGTAATAAAATATATAATAAATTTATTGTATATATTTTATTGCAATAAATAAATATTCCATCAAATATAAAAAATAATTTATTTTGATTATTTAAAAAAATAATATAATAATATTATTTTATCTCTTTATTGTATTATTTTTTTGTAAATTTATTAAAATATTTTATATATCTTTTATCTATTTATATAATATATCAAATGTTAACAGAATAATATATTAATAAAGTATAATTGTGTTAAAATATAATAACTAAATTACAAACGAGCAAAAATATAAATTATTTTGTATATTTTATTATATTATTTGTTTAATGTTTATCAAAAGAATGTTTATCATTTCTGAAATATTATTGTTATTTATATACGTATATTTATTCGTTAAAGTATCAAACATTAACAGACTAATGTTTAATTGATACTAATTCATATTTTAAATTTATACTTAATTAAATTATATTTTTATTGCAATATTAGTTTATAAATATTTAACAAAAGAATATTATTAATAGTTGTATTTATTGTGTGAACTTATATTAAATTTATGCACCTAATTAGAGAATAATAAATAAATTAAAAAGCGAATAAAATTCTAAATTTTATTATATTTTTTATTAAATATTATAATATTAAAAACATATGTAGATAACATAATTATTTACATTTAGCAAAGCATAAATAGTATAAGTAATTAAAGTTTTTGTTTATTTAATTATGTATTATTAAAACTATTCAACTAATTTCTTGCAATTAAACAAATGTTGCCAGAATAATACTTGAACTAAGATTGATTGATTGATTGTTCAAAAACTCAAACTGATTGTTCTACTCTCAACTTTAATATGATTTAAATACACTTCTTTGCACTCTGTGTTGGTCTAATTAATCAATTATATACATAAACTTCAATATTTATTGTCAGTTTAGTTTGGCAACTTGTTGACTTAACTCATTTCTTTAAAGATAAATTTCAGCTTAATCTAAAACATAATTATCTCAAGTATCTATCGCTCATATATCTTATCGAATCGATTTGTAGAATCAGCGATACAACTGTAAACCATATTGAATTGAAGTAAATTAATTTGGTTTAACAAATATTCCAGGAACACTTCAAATCTAATTAGGAACCTGTAACTTGTGGAAGGTGCAATGCTATTGTATTTTGCAATTTGTTGGCCCTAAACCGTTTTGGTTAACGTACATGGCCAATGACACCTTCTGGGTTTTTCCACAGAAGCAATTGAATGCTCGTTGCAAGGCTGCAAGGAACTGTTTACCTGTCACTACTTTAGCTAAGCCTCTCAGGGGTGTGCGTGTGTGTGTGTGTGTGTGTGTGCTCGTTGGTGTAATAACCTGCCTGCTGCTCTGTTTTGCAGTCAAGTGGCTTTAATATCCCTTTTCTTCTGCTTCTCTTTCTGTCAAGTGTGTTCTGTATGTGTTGCCCGTTGCCTGTTGCCTGTTTCTATTGATGATTTTATGGGTTTTGCCCGCGAAAAATGTAATTTTAATGATGCCATGTTGTCTGGGCTCTGCAGTTTTGCCCGATTTGCAGGTAAAAAGCTGCGCAAATCCATTGACGCAAGTCATTAAGCTGTCTCGCTGCTGTCTGGGGCCACGCAAAGTAGCAACAGCTGCTGCCACAATGCAAATATGCCAACCGAACTGAAATGAAAGATGCAGATATAAAGATACACAGATACAAAGATACAAAGATACACAGATACAGATACAAGCTACAGCAGCAGCAGCAGCTGAACATTCACAACATATTTTCACTGGCGTCGCAAGTCTGCGATCGTTTTATTTACTTGCCCGTTTGATACTTATAAAAGCGTTTTCACAGACGACAAGAAGTGGCAAGGAATGTGTGTGTGTGTGTGTGTAAAAGTATCTGCGTGCCGCGCTAGCTGAAGCTACACATGTGTGTGCACAGTCGCCCAACTGGCGATTCCCAATCAGCAGCCACCAAGGCGAGCACACACACACACACACACACACACACACACACGCACGCACAACAACTAGAACGACAACAACAACAACATGACACACTCTGAACTCATGCGCTGCTTTAATACATCCCAAACACAACAATCTAACAGCGACACACAGCGAATTATAAACGACTGATAGACAACACAGTGCGACACACACACACACACACACACACTCTCACACACACTCACACACACATTCATAGGGAGACCAGCACTTGGTAAACATTGAGTTTAGAATTTGTATTTCGCTCAGCGCAACGCAAACTATTCAAATGTGCACAATAAAAGTGAATGCTATTCATAAGTATTCACAACCTAATACAGTTCTTGCACATGAATAAATTGTGCAAACTGTGCAATTAAATTAAATCATTTCACTTATCATCATTCTTTTATGGATGCCTATAAAATTAATATTTTATTAAGACTTTTATTTGGTGCATAAATGTTTTAATTGAAGCATAATTAAGTTAATAACATTAGCAGTAAAATTAAGCATTATTTGTTAAGCTTGAATTGTGTATATTTAGTAGCAATTATTAATTTAAATAAATGTATAATTAAATAATAATATTATTTAAGATATTATTAAGCAACATTTCAATTAAACATAAAATATTAGTTATTAATTTAAAATTGAAAATTTTATAGTATTTAATTTCACTTTATTGCAAGTATTTCATAAAAATAAATGTTGATTTGTATAATTTGTAATAGCAATAGTGAATGGTATTCAAACGTATTCATATTCGTTTAATATTATAGTAATCTCTTCAATTACATAGTTATAGATGTGCCAAGAGTTTCTTCGATTATTAAACACTTGATATAGTTTGTCTGATAATTCGTATTATAGTTCCACATAATTCTGTTGTAATTTCACTTGAGAAATCATGTGAATTGCTGTACAATTTGCACTCATTCAAGTTCCTGCTGGGCAATTGCTATCTGAAGCGTTAATGTCAGTTCGCCAGTCAGTCAGTCAGTCAGTCAGTCAATCTGTCTGCGTATGTTCGAAAAAAATAGATATTGGCAGCAAAACACAGTCACAGTCACAGTCAGAGTCACAGCCCCAGCCCCAGCCCCCAGTGTCAGTCGCAGATTCAGACTCAGACTCAGAGTCAATCGCAGGCAGCTGTCAATGTCCAATTGCCATGACTGCAGATACATTTCACGTATGTGTAGATACGAAATACAAATATGCAAATGCTTATGACGTGTGCGCACTTAGTGATTGTTGTTGTTGTTGCTTTACTTCTACTTCTACTAGTTTTATAAGCAGGCAACCAGCGTCATTCCTACACCGAGCTATGTACAAATAGATATAAATACATATTTAACAAGTTGCTGTTGTTTTTGCATTTGCCTGCTTTGAATTGTGCAAATATTAAACGAAATTGACGCTCTAAGCACACAGTACTATAGGGTATACACGGCTGTTTGGCATGGAATCGAACTAAAGTTTGCTTCTTACTATTTCTGTAATATAATAGATGTATGTAGCAATATACAACAGTTGCTTGCATTACAGGGTATTTTTTAGTTAATTTTAATACTTACAATTGACTCTAGAAGCCATATGCTCAACTTGTTTACCTTACAGGGTAACTATGTTATAGCTCTTTGGCTCTTATGCTCGCTATTAACCCTTTTTATACCCTGTAGCATAGGTTATACGCAGCTAGCTGACAAGTACTAGACACTAAAAGCAACATACCTCTTATTTTTTTCTAGTACAGGGTATTTACAACATAATTTAACTGTAATTCTTTTTAAATACATTTAGTATTAGTATTGTCTTAAATTCCACTGCAGGGTATCTGACGTTTGTATACGCTTTGCTAAATAATTTTTACATGTTCTTTCCTGTTTTTGGATTTTTTTGTTGTTGTTTTCTTAAAATAGATTCACGACAAACGTTGCGTGTCAACAAAATGAGCAATCAACGTGTTATAATAGCCAACTTTAGTGGCCTGTTGGCAACGACCGTCAACTGTGACTCTTAACTCTATTTGTATCTGTGTATATGAGTAGCTCGCGCTCTCTCTCTCTCTCTCTCGCTCTCTCTGTCTCTCCTTTTTGGCCACTTGACTCAGTTGTCAATTTTGTCTAATGGTTTGACTAATGTTGACTAAGGTCCACGTTTATTTAGCGCTGACGCATAAAGACATTAGTTGGCCTCCAGCAAGTCTGAGCCATTGAAGCCCCACTAGCAATGACAGTCACAACTGCAATGACAGTGATAGAGCCGCCCACATATATTGAGTGAAGGCACCAACAGATAAATGTGATAACAGATGGATTTAATTGAACTATAATTGCGGACTTCATGTCATGATAAATCAATAAATATTGAAAAGGATTCTTAACTGACGATTTAAATAAGACAAAAGTTATATTAATATATTTTTACTTTAATTTGTTATACTATATATCCTTTATTACGTAAGAAGACGCTTAATTAGCCGCAACATGATTGACCAATTTTGTTTGTATTTGTGTGTGTTTGAGCTTACACAGTCTCGACTTTAGACTGTCAAAGCTCTTCGACACCCGCTCAACATTTGCTCAACTCATTGAGCAAAAGCCAAACAATACTGCTCAAAGCTCAACAGGTCATCACACGTATTTACGTACGTAGATGCGTATGTGTGTGTGTGTTGTGTGTGTGCGTACACTTATAAGTGGGTGCTTACTCTGCCACCCTCTGTCGCTCTCTATCTCTATCTCTCGAGTTTTCTCTCTTGTTCTCTTCGTCTCTTCGGTGTTTTTTGTTTTTGCTATATGCACATTCAATTAGTTTTGATTGTCGCTTCGCTTTCGTGCGTTTCACGTCGTTGCTGCTCAATTAAAGAAGTTAACTCTATTGATTACGTTTAATATCGACGCAGCGACGATGCGAGCGTTGCGAGCGTTGCTTGCGGCCAACCGCCAGACGTTGAGAGTTCAAACCTGTTCCATCAACAGCAACTCGAGTGTAGCAGCAACAACAACAACAACAATAACAACAACAGCAACAACATTCAAATCGTGGGCAGTTGTTGCTTTTGAGGGGCATGTGCACGAGCGAGCGGTAATAATAACAAAGTTGGAGCCGACAACGTCGCCAGCATTGCTGAACTGTCCAGACATGATCACGTCGTCGTCGTTGTTATTGTAGTAGTTGTTGTTGTTGTTACTCATGTTGTTGCTGTTGTTTTGGCTCCACTGATTGTTTGTGCTTCGCTTGTCCGTCTGCACTGGAGCCGCCACTTTGGCGGCACTGCCCGATCGTCCGATCATAGCTTCTGGTTGCAATGTTTCCTCGCATCTCTCGCCATCGTGTTGCGCGCTCTCTCTCTTTCTTTCTCTCTCTGTCTCTCTCGACTCTGCGACGGCTGTTTTATGTTGCGCTTAATGGATTCATTTGGCGGCTGCCGTTGTGTATGCATATGTGTGTACGTATATGTGTGTCTGTGTGTCTGTATATCGATTACCCAATGCGTGAATGAATAAGACGTCGTCAACGCTGCAGTTTTGGGGCCACTTGTGTCCATTGCAAAGGCTCCCGCACTCACACACACGCAACTGTGTTAATTGCTGTGTGTAAGTGTATGTGCATGTGTGTCTATGTTTATTTTTAAGTCAATCGGTTCGAAAGACGTTTTATTGCCTGTAATCAATCGTCGCATGCATGAGAGCGGCGCAGCGAGAGGATTGCTCACATTACATACAAATCTACATATGTATGTTATATATGTTGTATGTGATATATGTACATACATACAGATGTATATGCACATCACTGTTGAGTGCGTAGCCCGTTCGTCATGGTTTTATTGTGTTTATTGATTAGATTGTTTACCTTTTTTGTGATATCATCAACGGTGTTGCTGTCGAGCCTTATCGTACGTCAACTGTCTAAATATGTGCATACATATGTGTAAATCATACACATACTTTAACTATTTCTATTTATGTTTGTGCTCTTGTGATGTGCATTGACGATAGGCCGTCTTATCGATTGGCTTCCGTTCGATTTGCGTTGATATTTGGGTCTCTTGGCTAGACAAAGAGTCCACGCTGATTGTTGTTGTCAACTCAGTTGCTGTTTCTATATTTTTGCAAATATGTACATACAGATATAGGTATGTACACACAACCATGTCATCGAAAGTATTCCGATAATAATAATGAAACTGCAAAGTATCGATAATGCAATACCCTCTCTTCAAAATAAAGTACGTTGTCCAAACTAACATGATAGAGAAAAAGCACAAAAACTATCGATCGAGTGTGTAGTACTATCGCTTGTTGCGCAGGTCTAATACCCTGCTTTCGATAACCCATTGCGAAAAGGCGGTTATCGCCATAACAAAATTAATACAATCAGTTAACCGCAATTTTATATTCCGATAAATAATCGTAACGTAACTGTACTTGATACATATTTGAAACATTAATTAATACGCGTCTTCTTGTCGGACAGAACAAATCAGCTATTAAGGGCAATATCAACAGTAAAATATTTAGCACTCACACACACAGGCAAACGCACACACATATACCCAATAAAAAAAATCAATCAACACCAAACTCGCATGTTCATCGGGCAACAACAAATTTGCGAATGCCGAAAAAAAACAACAAAATATCTGATATAAATTAACGCAAAAACTGTACAGGCGCAAGAGCAACAAATATTTAGCCAACCTCCCTCCCCACCTTCCACATTCATCGCCTCATCAGAAAATGGCGCACTAAAAAAAGCATACAAAACAAAAACAAAGTCAATTGATCTAATAAGCCAAGAACGCGGCGGCGCTCACTCATTTAAGCAACAGCCCCAGCGAGTTCTTTTATTCGCTTTTGCTCATGCTACAACAAGCACGAACAACAACAACAATAGAAAATTTGCGCGCGGGGTGTTTTGGGGCTTCCCTGAGCAACAAGCATACGAAGCATATGTACGAAACACAACACAGACACCAGTGTACGCATACACATACAGCAAAGAGCACGACGCGCAACAGCCGACGACTTGGCACTTGCTGACTAGCTGTGGTTGTTGTTCTTGGTTTCGTTATTGTTGGCGGCGCTGCGGCGACCAGTACATATGCTTGTACGTATAATGCACAGGGCCGGTTCAATATTGTTGCGGGTAAAGAATGACATTTTGAGTTGATTTCACACAATGAAATCAACAGATATTGATGTGAATAGGTATACAACGATAGAATGTTACTGCTCGTACACAATAACATGGACTTATCTAACATAAGTTGAGTAAACTGGGCGCGCTGTTGAAGTAACCGCAGCCGCTCGCACACACGATGACGTCGACAGGCAGCAACAACAACAGTAGCAACAGTTGATCGAACATTCGAAGATCGAACGTCGTGCTGTTAAGTTGGCCTGCCCGGAACGGAACGGAACGCAGCGAAAAGCGAACACAGCGATAGGCACGGGCATGAGTAGTGAACATAAACAAATAGCAAATAATAAGAAACCACAAAAGAACGACACAACGGGCAACGTGTAGGCGAGAGTACAACGACAACGAGTGCGAGTGCGAATGCGAATGCCAGTGCGTCCCCAACAAGTTTTGCATTAATCAAATTAGATCACAGCAGCAGCAAATGGCAAAGTGAGTTTTTAAATTGAGTTAAAGTTTGAGTCGTATGTGCGCAACAAATGTAAATGAATGTCATAATATGCTAATAATTCAAATATTCAAAATACAAAGTGCAAAAGTCGTTAGGTTTCGTTTCGTTTCATATGAGTGCGTGTATCACTGTTTGTGTGCATGTTGTGTGAGTGCTAGAGTGATATTTAATTAGAAAATGAAAAGCAACAAATCGTTATAAGCGAGTGCGAGTGCAG
This sequence comes from Drosophila macrospina, assembly GCA_035042075.1. Taxonomy (NCBI): domain Eukaryota; kingdom Metazoa; phylum Arthropoda; class Insecta; order Diptera; family Drosophilidae; genus Drosophila; species Drosophila macrospina. Next base: position 4,118,299 of record JAWNLW010000284.1, read on the forward strand.
GAATTCCAAGAAATTTTGTGAAAATTCAAAATAAACAAAGTCAAAGCCAAAGCCAAAGCAACGACACCAGCAGAGACAGCGGCGACAGCGACGTATTGTAGTGCGCCCCAAAAAGAACAGCAACAGCAACGATAATAGCAACAACAAGAAGAACATCGGCAGCAACGACAACGACAACAACAAACAGGGCAACCCCCGCTGTAGTAGTTGTAGTTGCTTTTGTGGCGTCGTGATTTTGATTTTGAGGTCTGCTCATCTTCTGCCTCTTCTGAGTTCAAAGCAACAAAAACAAAAACAAATGTGCTCGGGTGAGTAGCAACAGCGGCCGAGCAGAAGGCAATACTTGAATAGCGTGTTAACGAAAGGGACCAAGAGATACAGAGACAGAGAGAGAGAGAGGGTGTGAATGCATAAGCATGTGTCATGCTGTGCGCTCAATTTCACGTTGCAGCAATAAGGAACACATTGGACTTGAACTAAATAGTCTCAGCTCTCACTCTCTCTCTCTCTGTCTCTCTACCTGCTTGCGAAAAAACGTAAATTAAGCCGGCGCCAGGATACCTGCCGTCAACAGCAGCGACGACGCGTTGCGACGTCAACGACGACGTCAGCAGAGACGTTGTTGTTATGAGCGCGAGCGAGACAAAAGGCTTGCAACGTCATTGACACAGCAAAAGGGCAGGCAAAACGGCATAGAACAAAGCATCTAAACAATGAGACGAAAGGTGGAAATCCACTTAAGAGCATAACAAAAGGCAACGCTGCTCTGTGGGGTGTATAGCTGGAACACTCATCCTAACAGTTTAGAAAGAATGAGAGAGAGAGAGGAGAGATAGGCAGACTGAGAGTGAGAAATGTCCCTGTAGCTAAGCTGAAGTGTTGTGAGAACAATTAAGCATGCAACAGTTATGTCCTATCTGTGTATTTGGGTATCTGCCTGTCTCTGACTGTGTGTGTGTGTGAGTGTTTGAGGAATGCCCTGAAACGAAAATTACGACACATGTTTTTGGGTCTTGGTCTGGGCATCGGCAACCCCTGACCTTGACAACAGATACAAGATACATGATACGTAGCAACAGATATACATATAGAGATACCGATACAGAAACAGATACTCGCCAAACTCTGCGTGGGCGCAAATTCCATCAGCTAGACGATGATAATTTTGCTTCGAAAACATTATTAACAGTTCATTCAAGCGTGAGCATCATCATTTACACACGCACACTCGCACACACATGTATCTATAACCATTAACTATAGATTTCTGTTTGCTTAACTCTTTAGAGGGGGAACGACCAAAAAAAAATACCAGTTTGGCAAGCATTTTGTGCACGCTACGTAAGCGTTTTTAATTTAAAACATTATAATTATACACTATCACAATATTTTATACACTTCTCATAGAGTTTGTCATTTAAATTGCCAAAAATTTGTATACAAAGAGCTGTGTTTCTTCAACAATAACAATACTCACTGCAAAATCAATGCATATAGAGTATTTATTCTTCGAAAAGTATTCTCGCTTGTTTTGGTTTTGGTTTTATTTTCGTTTTCTTTTTGCTAATTTGCAAAAATTCACACACACTCAAAGCAATATACATGGCATTTCCGTCCTTCAAATGCCACAAAACCAAATAAAAATACATATATAATATATATATATATATATATATATATATATATATATATATAAAATATGAATATTATTATTATTATTATTATTATGTATATCTTCAGACTTTTCGCTTGACTTGAGAAAATGTAATTTCTGCGCTCTCTTCTAATCACAAATGAAATGACTTTGGCCACAAACATTTATAAACATTTCGTGACATTAAAGCAAAAGTTGACGAACTTCAAGTAAAGATCTCAACATTGGGAATGCCCTTCTCTCCCACACGTTATATAATTCTAGCTAAACAGTTCGACTAATTAACAATTAGTTAACGAATTTCGAAGGGAAAATTGGAAAATTGTGTAAACTATATTTAATGTGATTGTTGCTGTCATAAAGTTAACGCAAATGGCCAACGAAAATGTGTTAACCAAAATGCCAATAGACATGTCTATAATTATAACAATAGCTTGAGCTAAAACCTATAGATAAATTGCGTACTGGCTAAATAAAAACACTTGAATGTCGTCTTACGTAGTTGGCAATATAAAAATACATTTTCTATTTGTTAAACACATCGCAAAGTGGAAATAGAAATACAGAAAATTCAAATCAGATGTGAAATTCCCCTGCAGCAGAGAAAGCAAAAGTCAAAATGACAAATAGACAAAAAAAAAAACACATACGAAACTAAAACACATAAATGGACCATGTCTATACTGCTTATCGAACATTCAGAGATATATCATGATAAAGCAGAACACTGCAGACTACTACATAATCGAATCTATTATATTTTCGTGTTTTTCCGCCTGATCTCAGATGTTTTTGTATGTAAACAAAAAAACCAAATTTCGCTGGCAATTATTTAACACTTTTTCGTGCAGAATTCTATTTATAATAGAACTGAGCTTTTCTATTTATGTTTATTTTGAGCAATTATACGTAGAAATCGTTCGTGGTCGCTTTGAACTTGTTTCAAAATGTCTTGCACATTTGTTATTAAGGCAATTTCCATTTTCATTTGCCCTGTTGCTCTTTAATATTTTCTTTTAGTTAAATATTTGCAATTCGTTTCCATTTTAGTTTAGAATAAAAGAAATACATATATTCTAAATGTGCCGTTTGGTTTTGATTATAGCAAAATCCTAGAATTGCATTCCATAATATATACATTTAATTTGTATATCTATACTATGAATTCAAAGTGCAGTGCCAAAAAAATCAGTCAGCTCTCTCTCTACATATACATAATATTTAGTATATACAATATTTGAGTAAATAATCGAATGTATATCTATATATATATTTGTTTAAATTGGAACCTTGGCACTGGTCAGAGATTTTTAGGCGAATTTCTAATAGATATTTACAAATATTTTCTTGACGTCAAACATTTCGGGAATTTCCGCGCCAGAAAAACGAATTTCGACGAATGTCTTATGAATTTCTACGTTCTATATGTGCTAAGATATGCGCAAATCTTAAATCATTGCTTACTCATACTAAATTGTCATAGATTAGAGCTAATCGGGCTGTTGCCTGGCTGTTAATTAGTTTCATTTCACTATGAAATTAGTTTGCGTTTAGTAAGAATATATAATACATATAAATGAATGTGTCTGGTGTTATATCTCCTCATAGTATGTATGTATTATCATTTATAAGAAGTCTGAGAGAGACTGTATTATCTTTCCTGTCCGGGGTCCATTCTTAGCCGCAAGATAAGTACGTATCTTATCAAATTAGTATGCTTAAATTAAAGCGTACCTTGACCTCTTCTCACTCTTGACAAAGAACCTGTCATTATTTGAATTTGTATTAGGCCAACGATAAGATGCCTTAAATTGCATATGAATTTCGGTTTATTATCAGTTAACGGGAAACAAGCACTTGCCCCATTTGTAATCTAAACTTATTTCTGCTTCTCAAATAATTTATCAGCAAAATTAACGCGAATTTCATGTGTATTATTTTGATTTGACGATTTGTTTACTTCATGCCATTGCTTAGCCATTGGAAACCTCTTCCAAAGTAAACAAAATTTATAGTGGAAACACTGGCTCTGAGTTTTTAAATTATCAGCAACAGTTGCATGCATGCATACACATGTACATACACACACACACATACATACATATATGTGTATCTACACAAATACATTTGTAGTTGCTTTGCCTTTTGTGGTCAACGCAAAAAGGAAAGAAGCAAAGAAGAGCGACGATCGTTAGCGCTGCTTAATCGCATTAATTTGATTTCCGACAAACACTCAAGTGTTGCTGAGTGCGGCAACAACAACGTGCGCTAGCGCGTGAGTACGTCATAGGCCACAGCGAATGCGAGGAGACAGAGAGACTCAGAGACGCAGACACAGAGCGTGAGCAAAAAGCGCTTATCAAGCGCTCTAGAAAGCTCCAAGGGGCTGTTGCATTTGTGTTGGTGTCATATTATCGCCCGCGTCGATGAAAACAAGTAGCGCTGTCCAAAACACAGGCCCCAATCGCCAGGCCCAGCAGCGAGCTCACTTACTCACTCACACACTTGCATACACACATACTACATGCATACATACACTAAGCACTCAACACTCAACAAGCCAAACTCGTTTGCAGCCAGGCCGGGGGCAGCGAGCAACAACAAAACGAGCAAAATTATTAAAATTTTTAGCTTGATTCATGCTCACACACAGACTGACTGACACACACACACACACACACACACACATGCACACGAAACACAAACGCATACATGCCCACTCTCACATAAATATAAACAAATGCAAACAACAACAAAACCTACGACGACGGCGATGATGGCGGGTTTCCTCGTTTCTTGTGAATTGACTCAATATAATACACAAAAGCAAAGCGCAGGCAGCGTCAGCGCTCGGCCACAGCGACGCCAGCGGCTGCGGCGGCGACAGTGTTGTCAAGTTGTTTGGATTAGTCATGTTGCTTGTACACATACATATGCATACATACATATAAATATGGTATACAGTGGCCTGGGTAAGAGTAGTATTGAAAACAGGCTACATAGCTCACCACATGGCTGCTCGTGCACCACTCCTGTCTGATGGGTCGAGAGTGTGGAGGGGAGTCTCTTTATTCGTGTGTAGACAGCTGCGGCAACTCTAGCGATTTGGCGCTCTCACACGATCGCGTCGGCAACACATACATGCATACGTATACACGAACGTATGTACATATGTATGCATCTGTATGTCTGTATGAGAGTGTATGTTGGTGTGTGTAGCAATTATTATTTTATTATCACTTTTTTCCACTGCTACGTTTTGTGCTGTGTTTCTACGTTTTAAATGCTTTTGTTGTTATCGTTTCGTCGTCGTTGCTGCTGGTGCTCCCCAGACCTTCCTTAGTCAGCAAAAATTCGCATATGTATTTATTGGTGGGGACCTGCGCATGTGTGCGTGCGCGTGTTTATGGCGTGGCGCACACGTACATGTCAATGCATGTGTGCGTGTTTGTGTGCTTGTACGTACGTAATCAACAATAGCGCGGCTACAGGCTGGCGACAATCTTCGTGTTGTGTTCCCCCACTTCACGTCACCTGGTGTTGTTGTTATTATTGTTGGGGGCTACGTTTTTGCTTGATTTGATCATTTCTCAGCAGCAGCAACGGCAGCGTCAGCCGACCCTGTGCTTACTTTTGATTGACAATTGCAACAGTGTGCGAGAGTGCGAGTGTGCGAATACTGCGGTATGCGACGTTGACGTTTTACTGTCTCTCCCTCTGCATTTCCCTGGCGCGCTCAATTATTTGATTATTGTACGATTTTTTTTGCTCATTTTTGCTCGTGTCGTTGCTGTTGCTGCGCTGCTCTGCTCTGCTGCGCTCTGTCTGTCTTTGGGCTTTCGAGTATTGTGTATTGTGTGTGTGCTTTTGTTTTCGCGCTGCTCTTTCGCCAGTTAGTCGCGTCGCGTCGCTTCTTCGTTTTCTTTTGCACACTCTCGCACACACTGATTTGTCTGGTTATTGTTGTTGCTATTGCTGCTGCCGCTGTTGCTTTTGCCACTTGGGCACTGGTCTTTGAATGAATTTTTCAGCTTGCCTCGTCTAGTTGTCTTTAACTGTTTCATGCTCGCTGGTCGCTCGGTCGTTGTCGCGAGCGCCTTGTCGATGGACACATTGTTTTTGTATTATCGTCATATTTTCGGTATTCATTCTCAATTGTTTGGCCCCGTGCGCCGATATTGTTACGGTTTATCGATAACTGTCATTATCGATTCCAGTTACTATTGATATTCACAGTGAGCAACTGAGTCACAGGTACGACGAGTTTTGCATATTGCACTATTCATATTCAATGCAAATGACTTGTGCGAGAGAGTGTATAATGTGATTGTGTTTGTGACAGTGCGTGTGTGCTCATCATTGTATTTTTATTGTTTAGTTTGCCATTTCCTTATCCATTTATTTTATCAGACTCTTTGGCTTCGTTGGAATTCCGTATCATTTCCGCGAATTTTTTGCGCGCCTTACACATTCGAACGGAATATCTTAGCGCTTGAGTGAATAACAGAAATAGCAACTGCTAAATGGCTGAAAGTTAAACTTACGTTTTACTTGTCACTTGCAGATACAAATGACGTACAAGCCAGACCTGACAGACAGTGGCGCCGTTTATTTTTTTGTGCCTACCTTGTGCTTATTACACACATTGTCATGTGGGTGGTTTATGCATGCGCATGTGTGCATGTTTGCGTGGGTGTGTGTTTTGTTTGGGAGTGGGGCACGCGTGAGTGAGAGGCCGTCAATCAGCCGTGCACAGAGCGAATGCATGCTTAAAGTTATCGTGTGACGTAGGCTGCTCAATTTCACATCAACCTATCATCACAGAGTGTGACCAGACGCATTCGCTACACATACATACAGACATACAAACGTTCAGTCTTGATAATCAGTTATTTGATTTGCAAATTGCACTTTGCACAGAGTGAGAGAGAGAGAGGGAGACTTAAGGAAAACAAATACGAGAGACAGTGACAATTGCACATGCAAGAGTATTTCGTAAATACGAAAATACTTTGTAATTATTATATTTACTCGCTATATGAGTAGTATATAGTACAAATTACAGTGTAAATCTTAACTTAGCTCTGTTTAAACACAGAAACTAAATTCCTAATAATAAAACTCGACAACGTATCGTTAAGCAGAGTCAAAGTCGTGATAATATATACATTTAAATATTTGTTTTCATTGTATTCTAAAAATAATAAACCTACAAAACTTTTTGTTGTTCTTCGACTGATGATTACACTTTATCGCGCAGAGTAGTTTACTTATATGAAAAGCTCTCAGACATACATAATAAGTATTAAACATTTCAATGAAGTGTTGTTTGTTTAAAGCAATTAATTTTTGATAAGGAATCTAAGGCAAATCAAAAAATAGACGCACAATAACTTACACAATTTTTAAAGTACATATAAATTATTGAAATAAATAGTTTGTTGGTGTAGAGATACTTTATGGCATAACTGTAGCATGATGAACCAGAAACAGAAGCAACTTGAAATGTGACAAAGTTCGTGATGTGTGTGTGTGTGTTTAAGTGTGCATGTTGAATTAGTAAACAACCTGCACATGGTACGAGTTCTGACTCTGACTGAGAGAGAAATTCCATAGAATCAAGAGTCTCAGTGGTTTCAGCTGTAGGAAATTCCATTTGGCGCCTGGTAAATTGACCCATTGACACGAATTTGGACGTCTATTTATAATGCAATTGCTTGGAGCACTCTCACTCCACCCCCGCACTCCTCCTCCTTTTTCGTAGTACCCAGTAGTTGCTCTTATGTAATTGATGTTTATACCGATGCTTAATCAGCGCCAGTGAGTGAGGAAACCAGCCCAAAACGACGCGTTTAATCTTTGTCGTATGACACTTGAAAATCGTTTAATGACTGTCGACAACTGACGTCAAGCAGGTGGAAAGGAATGATGGTCAGGGGAGGGAGGGGTGTAAGAACTTGGATTTACGATTGCCCACTTATCGGGTAAAGCTCTATTTCGTCTGATTGTGTGAGTAATACGAACTCAGGTAGACCCAATGAGTTCCACAAATAACTGATAACAACCAGCTCGACATTATCAATGGAATTTTTGGACAACGTTTTTTTTTTCTGATTTTCTGATTTTTGTTGATATTTTATTTATTTATTTGTTGTATTTATTTTGCGATCGCACGTTATTTAAAGCTTTACAAATTGTTGTTAAAGACATAAGTAAACACAAGCGTATAGAAACAGATGCAGATACAGATATATATATATAGAGAGAGATAGATATATATATATATATTTACAGTCTGTGGCAAAAGTCAATTAACGCGCGAGTCGTCGCAAGTAATTTCTCAGCCTCTCAGTGTATGTGTTACTTGTGCTCGTCTCTCTTTCTCTGGGGATTTACTAATCAGCGTCAAGTTACACACACACACACACACATGCATACCCTCTATAAATAGGGTATATACTGCTGATAAGACAACTGAACAATAACAACAATCAGCGCACTTCACTTTGTCGTTTTCTTTTTATTTTTATTTATTTTCGTCTGATTTTCGTTTTCATTTTGTGCTGCGAATGCGAAATAGAAAGTTAATAGAAGTAAAGAAACACATTTGTGTTTGTTGTTAGACGCATATTATTTAAATATTTGCCAGACAAATAGTTCACCTTATGCAGGAATTTCCCAGCCATTAAATATACACATATTTCATACATTTCGGGCCAATTAGCATTTGCCGTTGCCGCATTATCAGCTGTGCTGGCTCTGTGCTGGCTCTGATAAGATTGAGAGTCCAATTAGCTGCTGATAGTTGGCTCTGATGAAATGGCCAAAATGGCCATATGCACGTTAACAACAGCTGTCAAGCACTTGAATAATTCAGTTAGACTGTGCAGGAGTGGAGGTACATAGAGAGAGAGAGGGGGAGAGTGGGGAGCACTCTTGATACTATACAACATTCTAATTTCAAATGCAAATAAATATTTAATGCTGGCAAAGTTGTGGACTCTTTGGGGGTGGCAACTGTATTTACTTTGAAGCCTGAAATTTTAAATAAAAAGCACTTTAATGTGTTGTAAATGTACCTAGTATGATTATTTATATTTAATAATTTTCTCTATATCTTTTATTTTATAGATGAGACCGTGTCAAACACATCGCAGGCGAGTAAATTTGATGATACTATGGAAAGTGCAACAACCAACACAGCGAAGCATTATAAAACAGCGGCAGCAAACAGCAAACAGTACAAGAGCAACAACAAAGTGAGCAGCACGCGACGTGCAACAGCAACAGCAGCAGCGGCAGCCGCAACAGCAGCAGCAGCAGCAGTAGCAACCACAGCAACAGCAGCAACTAAGAAGCAAACATATCGCAGCAGCAACGAAATTGCAGCAACACCGAAAACAAACAGCAACAAAGTCAACAACAAAATAGCTGCAACAACAACAACAACAACATCCACAACAGCAGCAGCAGCAACAACAACAACAGCAGCAACTACAACAACAGCAGCAGCAACAGCAACCACAACAACCAGTACAAGCACACGAG